>JAOTRQ010081934.1:0-21797 GCA_028565875.1 Hoplisoma paleatum
TTAGTCGACTATTAGTCGATTAGTTGAAGTAAATGACGACCACTGGTCGACCAACAAAATCCTTGGTCGTGGACAGCCCTAGTTTAAAGAAGCTTTAATGGGAAGAAGATATTCATAAGCTCAACCGAAACCTATATTTGATGGAATTAAAATGAAAAATAATGATGTAGAAATAACGATGAAGTTATTTGATGAAGTTGTTTGTAAAACATTTCAAACGACACACACAAAACCATGTAGAACATATAGTAGAAAGAACGCTCATACCTTGCCAAGCTCTACCCAGTGCTCCTTCTCTTTCTGATAGTTATCGACCTGTAACTCTCTCTGTGACAGTTCCTCAGTCAGCTTTCTCACCGTTAAATCAGAATTCTAGAAAGTGAAGAAATAGTAATGTCATGATAGATCCAAAGAAGTCAAACAAAATCTTAATTTGAATTTAAATCAAACTCTCTGTTACATTACAGCTTTATACTATTTAGGTTCATGATATGTAGAGTTGTAGAACTGGGCAGAATATCCTATCACATCACTAGTTAGACACAAGACAACTCTATTTACAGTTAACATGACTGCACACTGAACTCTTTGGACAATGTCAGGGAACCAAAGCGCCAAGAGGAAATCCGCACTTAATAATACAGAACATTTCTCCATGGATTTAAGCTTCTTGGTGTTGTGACATCGGTGCTACACAATGACCCACTAAAACACATGTTTTCTTCTTTTTTTCTTTTGGCGGTATATCAACCATAGGAATCCCAGGTGGAATAGTGGGATTGTGCTGCACACCAGGGTTGAAAACACCGCAGTTAGAATCTTGACATGACTGGTATGCTTGGTTGGATAGTTACTACACACTATAAAAACAAACTAACTATAAAAACAGCAAAAGCTGCCAGGTGCCCCACTAGTGATGAGCAGGATGTTATAGGACTAGTATTCATAAGGACACCAGTTCAAACCTCACCATTGCTACATATCATGCTTGGACCTGCTTTAACCCTCGATTCTCAGATTATATACTGTAACTGGACCACAAGTTGCTTCAGATATAGGTGTAGACATAAATACCTACACTGGAATGTATGTTTATGTTCTCTGGAAGGAAACTGGAAGGCCCAAATGAAACCCAGAATGTGCATGTAGTATTAGTGAACAAAGTCAAAACAAACATGAATGTGCAGGTGTACTAGAAGTGCTTTACAGAAATAAACTTCACAAGTACTTCAATTTAAGAATTAGTGCCGTAATTGTCCTCCAATTTCACATCAAAGCATTTTTAAACTTTTATAGTAATGACTAGACTTCACCAGCTGCATGAAATCATCAAATCTAAAAATAATAATTTAAAATAATTTGAAGGTAGAGTAGCAAGGTTGGAATTAAAAGCATTTTTATCTATGCAGTGGAATTCAGATGGTTTGAGTTACGCAAAACTGACAAGAGAAGGAGATTAATTACATGTTACCCAAAAGAAAAGTTCCGAAACAGTTCAATGACAGTTTTGGCTTTGCTTTAATTGATTCAGGATTGTGATGGGTCAGATTTAACACTATACAGTATGTTTTTACTGTCATGAATTCAGTATTTAGTTACAAAAACTGGTGGATCGAATAAGAATGCCAATAGAGTTACAAGCATTGCTAGCATTTAAATGATTAAAATGCACTTGCTTTCACATGGTGAACTAGGTCATGTAATTGCCAATGAAGACAAATGGACACATCAATCATCAGATCAGCCTTGCCAATATACATTAACCACAACGGACAGCACGTGCAAAAAAGTATGGTGTGCTGCTAAATCACCTGCTTGCCCTTCTCCACTGCATTAAGTGTGTTTTCCAGTTCGTCCAGGTCCTGGCGCAGGCTGCAGCACTCTGACTCTAGTGAATGGTGCTGCAGAGTAAGCTGAGCATTGGTGTCCTCCTCCTGTTCCACCCGCAGTTCCAGCTGTGCTACCTGAGCCTCCAAGTTAAGTCTGACCTGAGCCAGTTGTGTACAGCGATCCTCGGCCTGATGCAGAGCTTCCTGTTCCTGTGGAAGGAACCACAAACTTACTCGTTCCATTCTGTCCTATTTAAAGATGAAGTCCATTATGGAAAGTGCACACAAAAATTTATTTCTGAGACTTAAATGCGGAGTTGCTGAAGTTGACAGGTAAACAGGTAAAACAGTTGTAAAGTACAGCAAAAAGGTGGACATACTAACAAATGTAATGTATAACTGAGATTGTAAATATACAATTAGGATAGCCAACTGAGGTCAGCGATTGCACACTGTAAATAAAATTTAGATTATAAATACTCCATCCATTATCCTAGCATGCTAATTAATTTTGTGACTCAAAAAACAGGGTTGAGTTATCTTTCTGTAGAATCACATTGATGATTAATTGATGAATGTTAGTCTGAGGCTCAGCTGTACTTGTCTAGATGATTGATATTAACAAAAGATATATGAAAATATGATCCTTTACTGTACAATATGCATTACATAAACGTTTCAAAAGAGAAAAAAAATCAAAAGAGATGTTTTCAAATCGAACATTGCGTTGCTGTGTGATGAATGGAACCTGAAGATTAACAGTTTAATGAACAGTTCAAGAACAGAACAGCCTGGTGTTATGACTAAAGTAGAATATAATGTACCTCATCTAGTTTTACAAAGAAGCTAATCTCTCAGTTAAAACTAGTCAAACAGGACAGAGTTAGAATGACTTTGCCTTGACAAAACTTGATTCAAACTCGATAAAACTTGAGCCTGATCACTTAGAATGTGGCTATGAATAATAATCTAAAGTACTTTGTTTAGATGACTAGATAAATGGATGGATGGATGAATCGATCGATCTATAGATAGACAGACACTTTACTGAAATTAAGCAAATTTACTACAATTAAAAAACATTTCTGCATGCTGCAATGTAGATGCATAGACGAGACTACATATACATGCTCATTCATCACATGCATTCATTTACAGATTTGCACATTTGTCAAAGCATTCATTCAATCAATCATCCAAACATTCAAACTCATCAATAACTGACCTGTACTGCTATGTGTATGTCATGTTTGTGTTATCTTGCATTTGAATTGTTTTAGTTTGTGTACTTTCATTGCATTTATTGTACATATATCTTAATTTACATTTAACACTGTTCAAATTCAGACACCTTAATTTTTAAAAGAACCAAATTATGATTTAAAAAAAACTGTAAAAAATAGATACCAACATTGTATTGCATATACCATTATGTTAATGTATTGTTATGGTGGTAAAACACCAATACACATGATACAGGTATGTATATTTTTAAAACTCTCATATTACTCATTTAAAAGTACATGTTTAATAAAAATATAACAAGTATTTCTATTAATCAAAAATGAATATTTTTATACATACACATTAGAAAAAAATTTTTTTTTAATACTATATATCATTGGAGCTTTTTTAAGGATTTAGCATTTTTCAGGATTTAGCATTTGTTAATCATCTATTAAACAATCCCGACAATAAAACTTTTTTTTACTTTGACTTCAAAGGTAGTTTTAGACTTTAACGCTTACAGGGTTATAAATTACTATGCTTTTATACAAGTAATTACAGGTAAATAATTGTTTTTCTGGTAGCATGTTACATTATATTACAATAAAATTGTATAAAATAGAACGACTTCATTTGCCATTACACACATACTAATGTACATTACAATGAAATTCCTTCTTTGCATATCCCAACTTGTATGGAGATTAGGGTCAGAGCGCAGGGTCAACCAGTTTTTTTTGCACCAGAGTCAAGAGTGTTGCTCAAGGACTCAAGAGTGACCTTGCAACGGATGCTTTGTACCCCCAATCTTCTGATTGATAGCCCAAAGTCTTACCCACTAGGCTACAAACTAAAATATAATATGAATAAGCTTGTTTTAGAATGACCTATTTTTTAATTTGCAAGAAGATTTGAGCACTCGGAGGAAATCCATGTCAATGTAAAAAGAGCATAAAGTTTCAAACAGAAGGGATGTGACCCATAACCTTTGTGTTGCGAGATGAAAGCTTTGCCCACTGTACCACTACAATTGCTCCGATCATGGATCATCTTCTAAGCCATAAACACACTCAACTAAAACTCAACATTTGTTAAACACAACGTGCTGTTAAACCTTTCCTGACCTTAAATTACTTAAATACACAGACCTGGCGATGCTGCATGGCTGTACTAAAGTTATCCCAATCCAGTTCCTCTTGTTCTGAATCATCTGAAGTTAGGCTCTGTTGGCTTAAAGGTAAAACTCCAGTCTGACTGAGACATACAGCCTCCATTTCCCAGAATGCACCTGTAAACAGTTCCTGTAACTTTATGAATCCTTACCTCTGCTCTTAAACTCTACACACTATCTAGCGTAAGCACAGACTTCTTTCTTGTCTTTTCAGTTCTGTATTTGTGCCAAGACAATATGAAAAATGTCTATTAGTTCGCGGTATGGATGATACCTCACAGTTGAGACATTTTGTTCAACTTGATGGCTCCTTCCTGCCAAAAAACAGGTGTTGTCTTGCATCCAAAGAGTTCTTCATGAGGGAGGAACAGGATGAACGTCTTTCAACCTTTTAAATGCTTAGCTTGTCATCTTTTTACAGCGGTGTTGAGATTATTAAAGCATTGACAGCAGAACAAAATATGACTGGTGTCGTCAAAAAGAAATCAGCCAGAAGTGCAGGCTCTGCCCTCTTAGAAAAAAAAACAAGAAAGGAATTTGTCATCGGGTGAAACAAATGTTATGCTATTCATCTCTGAATTGAAAACAAAGAGGATTGAGCATGTTCTGAATGTCTTCTTTTGTCTGAATGAATAACCAGTCAAAACATGTTACACCTATTATTAAATCTTATTACAGAATCAATAAGATACATTATGATAAAAAAAATCTAAGCAAGAAACCATAATTGAGAATTATGGTTACAATATGAAGTTAAATATTAAATATGAAGTAAGAAGTTTTGTATTCAACTGTATGTCATAAATAATCACAGTCTTTAATCCCACAGTCAGCATGATGTTCGTCCATCTACTGCATATTTAAGACCCAACAATGCCATCTATTTATTCTCCGATTCTTTAATATTATAGCCAGCTGTTCATGAAGCGAAATATTACTCCCACAGACACAGCACAGACAACAAAGACCTGCTCACACACTCGTCTCTTGTTTGCAACCCCTTCAAACCTTCAGGATCGTTTAGAATGAATGGTTTGTTTTAAAGGTTTTTCATTCGTTGTGTACCAAATTATCTGTCTCAAATTATGATCTCCAATTATATCCAATATAAAGTACATTGTCCTAACTAATGACCCGTTCTAATCCGTATTTTGGTGGATTTGGGCTTGAGGCCAGTCTCAGTCCCAGACCAATCTCCACATTCCACTATTTATGTACAGGCATCTCTAGCTACTGCTCAGGGTTCTTGACACACAATGTTGAAGATCAGACTCAATTTTAAAGCAATTTTTAATATTTATTTCCTTACTTGTCTGCTGGGAAGCGCCCAGGCAATTTGCAGCAGAGCTGAGATTCTAACAGGGATTCATACAAATACATAACATATTTATTTACTAAAAGTTTACTAAATTCACAAAGAATTTATTAACGTCCTGTCAAGAACTTATCTACCATTTATAACTGGACAGGTTGGTACACGATTCATTCTTTAAAGTTCAATGTCAAACATTCATCTGTCCGTCTATCCATTATTTAGTTTTTATTACGGCTTAATTAGGTCTCATGATGGGACACACACACCGGTCGGTTGCACACACATATACACACACAAGACAATTTCATTATCACTAATTAGCCTGTCTCAATGTCTTTGGACTGTGGATGGAAAATGGAGTACCCAGAGAAAACCCACAAAGAAAAGGGAAGAATTTACAAATTCCACACAGATGTCACTAAGTGACACGCCCAATGTGTCAAAGAATCACTGCCAATTTTGTGTATCCCGTTCACCTAACCTACATATCTTCTGACATCAGAGCTCCTGGATGAAGACACTGGGAAAACACACATGTTCTGGGAATCAAACTGGGCGCTCTCCTTGTGTGAGATGACAAAATCTAGTAGCCAAGATATAAATCAAGATGTTAGTATGCCTGAGTCACATATTTTTAGGTGCAGGGAGTGCTAGGTACCAGTCAAATGAATAAATTAAAATAATGTATAAAAATATTCCCAATGGACTTACAGAACGCATCCTAATGAAGGAGTCATCCTTTTCTTTGCAGAGCTTATCATTCTTCTCCTCCAGCTGTTTTACACGGGACATCAGCCGGTCGGTCTGCTCAATAGCTTTTATCAATTCCTCACGATCTTTCATTGCTGGCCTCAGACCCTTCTGCGCTGGTTTCAAATGCTGATCACATAGATCCATCTCCCTTTGTGCTCCCTAATGTACCTCAGCTTCTGTTTGCCCTCCTTCTTCTGGGGCCCCTTGGCCTGATGCAGAGCAAATTTTCCGAAAAAGATTCCACTGATAGTCTCACACAGTGTAAATCCCCTAAATGCAGAAGCACCACACAGCTATTCTTTTGTGGGAAATGAGACGGCTGAGGTAATAAACTTCCATCAGTTTTGCTAACATACGAACAGCTGCTAATGTAATCCGGTAGTATGCTTATGGAATAAAATATGTTCAGTATGGAAAAAGTAACATCTGTCTGACGTACAAGACTGACTGTAGAAAAGAGAAGAATTTATGTTGAATTACTCCAACCTCAAACAGCATCGTTTTGAAAATTTATTCCTAGTAAGCTGATACCTGACATTCCACTTTATTAGGTACACCTAGACTTCTCACAAATACACTTTGGGTATAGCATTACTATTTGTAGCCTATCTATTTCACCCACTGTATGAACATTTGCCAAAATAGACCCATAAGACCCATAAGACCAACACTAACTATTGTGCATTGGCAATAACGTTGCAATAACATAGTCATGACCAGAGATGGACAGTAACAAATCACACTTACATGAGTAAAAGTATTTAAGTAGCTCATTTTGAATGTGTACGTGTGTTTGTACTTAGAATGTATTCTATAAAGTTGAATTCATATCCTATAAGTTTAGTGTCGCTGAAGTATGTTGCGTACAACCACGCTCACATAAAGAGATTTTACTAGTTTAATTCTGTCCATTGTAAGCCTTATCCTGAATGCTCTGTTTTTTCACATATGCTAATGATCTCTTGCCAAAAACATTCCAAGTCTAGTGTTTAATTAATGTGTAAATGTCACAAAATGGAGTTTTAACATGCATTACTTTCAAAATTATTAAGCTATAAAATGACTCGATCCTGTACAGATTGACAGTGCTGTGTTAGCAAAACATGAAAAGTTCATACGACAATGAAAACACATGTCATTATTTGAAAAAGAAGATATTTGTACTTACATGTATGTCTGCTGTTTAGCAACCGTACACAAAACCACCTAAAATGGACTTTTATCAACTGTTCTTGAGCAGATGCATTGCAGCCAACAATGCACAACACTTCATGTATGTGTTTACCACTAATCATACTGCTCGTCTAATGCACAATAAACCTAAATTCAAACGGCGAATCTACAACTATTTTGGTTCTGATGCAAATCAAGTAGTTATTACATCACAATATCACGAAAGTCAATATGGCCAAACTATTTTTAATAATAGATGGATGGATGGATATTATTCAAACAAGCAGTAGAGACCCACATGGAAAAACAAAAACACACAAAATATGAACTTGGCATAATATGTTCCCTTTAAATTGTATGCCTTTGAAATGTACCTGTTTTAGTAAGCTATCATATCTTATTTTAAAACATTATTGCAAAATTATTACAAACCATCCCAAATGTTGTCCACCTGCCAGGTTCTGGATTTGCAGTACTACTTTTTGGTACATTATAGTGCTTAATAGAATGTTGATCTTCTGTGTATAATTCACAATTTATGCATGTTTATGGTGCATTTACGGTGTCTTTCATCTTGCTGTTGTGCCATATAACTGTTGTGCTTTTCAAGCTCACGTAAAGTGATTGTGACCTTCTCAACAATGTCCAGATGCTCACGTTGACTTTAAAGCCAGCTTTACTATGTTTCTGATTGTGCCAAGTTACTTTGGTTTCAAGCTTATTGAGGCTCAGGAAAAAGGCCAAGTTTAAAGATTCAAGCAAGTTTGACAAATGCCAGAGTCAAAGCATCTCTAAAGACTAAAAACAAAAAGTGGTAAGCAGGGTCACATGTGACTAAGACTAATTAATGCGCATTGGAAGCAAAGGCTGGTCCATGTGTTCAGCTTAACTCTCCAGTACTCTCTAAGTTCAAGATTTGCCACAAGTCTGCTGGGTCACAATTACAAGACTAAGGAAAGATTTTGCAAGGTAATAAATATCTGCAAACAATCCCAAAATGTCTATGTAAATAAAGAAAAGAAAGACATTTAAGCAAAATAATAAAAACATATCTCAGTGGTTAAAAGTGCTTTAATTTATTTTAGTGCTTTATAGCTTTATATAACTATATGTCATATAGCTAGCTTTGCTTTTGAAGAATGTCTGCCTTTTATTTCCTTAATAAGGTAATAGATGCTTAATAATAGATGTTTGTCAATGCATAATGTAGTGCAGAATAAATTTTATGTTTTAGCCTGCAGGTGTTGATTTTGGCTGCACATCAACCAAGATGTGTGTAGTGCATAGATAGAAAAGACAGCTAAGATGAATCTATGGTAAAAAGAAACAAAAGTTCATGGCATGCAGTGATTAAAACATAACGGCAAGATTGACTGCTGTGCATTCTTAAATCTCTACATCTAGACATTTTTAGTGTAATTAATTTAATCCTGGATGAAATTCCAAAGCTCTCATCACATTTGGGAAGATTCTTTCTTTAAGGACACTATTCCTAAATCTCAACCCTGGTTACAATGTATCAGCCTTAGGCCTCCAAGTCAGACTATGTGTGTTGCAAAAATATTCGTGCCTCGACTTGATTGGGAAGGATGTGTCAGATCAAGTCTTCAGAACTGTTATTCCACATATGTGCTGCCATTTTTGAGGAAAAAACGCCATTTTTCCATTAAGGCTAGACGTCATGCATTCTAGCTTTTGTTCTTCATCATCAGAGTTTCTGACAGAAACTCTTTAAATGAAGTTGTTCTCCTGTACTCTATTCTGATTCAGCAGAACTGACATAGAGCCCAGACCTATACAGAGCTTTTAAACAGCTGTGCAGCTGTGCTTCATCTGCGGTCATTTTATTATCCTCCAAACTTGGCCAGGTAGTAAATTGCAGTTTATCCAGATAATTATATTATATTACACATTTCTTTCTACAGATTTATGTGTCTAATTAAAAAAAATAATTGTCATAATTGTTGACTATTATTTAAATGAATTTGATAATTAAATTATCATGTAAAATGTAATATTCCTGACAGTTAGGTTGGTTAGGCAGCACGGTGGCTAGTTGCAACATCAAGAAGATTTCAGATCAATGTAAATACTTTCAGAATAAGGAAATCACTGATCACCATGACTAAAATAATAAGGTTGGATTGATTTTCCAAAAGATCTCAAGATGACTTTTATATCTTTTGAGGTAATATTCTTTTATTTTTAAAGATAGATGTCCACTTGTACATTGTCTGGATTAAAATAGGTCACCAATTGATTTAACTAAGCAAATAGGTAAGGGCTCCCCATTCTAAAATTACTGCAATGATTTATTTAACCCTGTCCAATGCATTATTACAAAGAGAAAGGACAGTGGAGAAACATCATATTCGAGGAAGGACTGTGGTCCAAAAAGAAAAACTTAATAGTGACTGGCGATCACACATGAATCTCATCATGGGAAAACTTGATTGTGATTTTTTGTCATTGATAATCACATAAAAGATTAAATCGAATCATATAAAAATGACAGTAGAAGTTAGATTAAACTGCTAAGAGGTTTATTGGCAAACATAGCTTCAATTGACTAAGAAGCATATAGATTGGTCTCTTGAGCAAAGTAAGAAGGTCATGTTGTTTGATCATTCCAGATTCACCCTGTTACAGTAATGAGCACATTAATTGGCCACCACAAAGTGTTGAACCCCATCAGAAAACTTTCGGATGTTCTGGGGGGCATTAATGCGTAAATGGACATAGATAAATGCATTGCAGAAGCTTGTGAAAATGTGAAACACTGTAAATGCTGTAATAAATGCTTAAGGTGGGCCAGCGTGTGTGATCTTTTCTTACTAGGAACAACATATTGGTGATAATGAGATGTGCAGTGGCTGTTTTGTGCCAAATGATTTAGGCTGTAAATTCTGCTTACTGTTAAATGAACCCTGAAACTCAGGAAATTTGCTAAGCATATTTGGTAGAACTTTCGTAGACTGGATAGATTACAGTAGAATAAACAGATTAAATTAAAGCAGTTTTGTCTTTATCCTTAATTAATTCAATAAATTGTAAGTATATCTAAAACATAAATGTCAGTTTGGCAAAAAAAAAATTGGGAATAGAAGTCAGCCATTTTTGCATAGCAGACCTCATTAGCTTAGCACATTCCTTCAAATGGTCACTAAGAATGCCTTTATTTGTCATTACATAATTACAGATGTAAAGACTAACACAATACTCACTTTACATCTCAACTTGTATGGCGTGGTTGTAAGGCACCCCTGGAGCAGACAGGGTTAAGGGTCTTGCTCAAGGAGTAAACAGAGGCTGAGTATTGAACTCCTAATCTTCCGGTTGATAGCCCACCTACTCTAGCTCTACCCACTAGGCTCCACTATCATTGTCATGCTTAACAGTGTAATGTAAATGCTTGGTGCTTTGCTGCTCAAACATGCAAAGATTGCTGGGCTGTGCAAAGTTTTCCTGGAACTGAACATGGAAAACTGGAGTATTTAAGGGCTTTAAGGGGTGAATGGCAAAACTCCAAACTGCTGGAACGATTTGATGTGTCTCCAGTTAAAGCTGTCATGTATCTGGCATCAATGTAACTGAATAGTCTGATGACATTAAAGCATTTTGTAACCAATCAACACTTTCTCTAATACAGATACTGTATATGTGAAGCAATAGTCCACAACTGTCCATGTTTATCATGACCAGACAAACATAAATATCATCATATCGTGATTACATTGAGCCATACCTTATACAAGCCTATAGGAACCCCACCCCCTCGTTGACCTGTTTGGAAATGTTTGCATTCCTGAGAAGCATGTGTCTTAGCCTACGACTAGCGTGTACATAAACGGGTGTAAGTCCAGGCAGCATTTCCTCAAGTACTCATTCATCAGCCTTATTCGCGTTCCAACAGAAAAAATGAAATTCCTCATTCAACCTGAAATCAGGACATGTTCTGAAAAGGCTGAGTGAAAAGTAATTGCAGGACAGGCCTTCACAGGTGCTCGAGTTATCCCGAAGTGGGCTAGATTCCCAGACACAGATTGTAACTCTATCCTACTTATATTTGAATCAGGCATAACATCTAACACAAATTAAAGTATGTCAGCAGGAAGGAGATGCAAATGCAATTTCTAACCTTGCCGTGGATTCTGGTCAGAGATCGATATTGGTGAAAGTCTGTCTGGATCACACACACTCTCTTCTCCATCCTCAGTAAAGACAAACACTGGCCATTCTGCTGTCTCCCGTGTGAGCTCTCTGTTACCTGACCCTGAGACACACTGCACAATTGCACTATCGCAAGGGGGAGGAACTCTAGTGGCAAAAGAAAAAATCTAAACTGCCTCTGACACTCCAGCTCTACAACCTACCATCACCACCCACTGGCAGATGTGCAGGAACGAAAGGGCCACCCTGATACTCTGACAGTTAACCCTCTCATGCTAGGAGAGGCTTCATTTGGATTAAATGAGTAATTATGGGTAATTTAGCCCAATCTCTGATGATTTAAGTGTGGAAAAGTTTGTTTACCTAAAAAATCATTTTTGATCTTGCTATATCTGAATAGAAGCCCACCTTTCAAACCACTATTACTATTGCATTGATACATATCTCATTTAGCTTTAACAATGTTTGTGTAAAGTCTGATTGTATAGAAAATAAGTGTTAAATGTTAAAAAGTTTTTAATATCGTGTTAGTGCATCAACCTTGGCCAACATAGTCCCAACATGCAATCCTGATCAATAGCCAGTGTTTGACCAACATTGTCCCAACATACAAAACTAAGGCAATAACTTATTGTTTTTATAAAATGCCGATAGAAAAAATACCATGGGGCAGCTGTGGTCTAGTGGTTAAAAAATTGGGCTTGTAATCAGAATGTTCCCAGAGCCGACAGGTCATAACTGAAGTGCCCTTAACCCCTATCTATTCATTGGGCCACATGGCTAGGGCTGCTCACAACTTTGGGCACTCACTGTTCTTTTGAAGACCTCCAAGTACAATCCTGATCCGATTTTAAATCCAATTGCAAATCTGGTGCAGTATTGGCTGTACAGATTCTCCCCCCATTTGTCCTATAGTAGTATACCTGCACTCAGTGTGGCTCTAGATAGATGTGACAACCTGCCAAGACACTATTGAGTCACTTCCCCACATTATCCTGATTATTAGCATAACATGGTCATGATATGATCATAATTATAATGTAACTCAAGAGTGTTGCAGTCTTGATATTTCGAGTTTGGAATATGTTAGATCTGAAGTCAAATCTCAAAAGTGTTGAAGTTTATTTCCAGCACTAATCAGTCTGCACGTTAGACCCACTTATAATACGAGATTTAACAAAACAGCTCTGGAGAACTGTTACACGTGTCAGTGAAAGTGTTTTTCCACAGGCATCGTCAAGATAGAAGTGCCGAAGGGTTCATTGCGGATTACATGAATTGCTTGTCAGGTGTCCAAACTGTGAGTAAAAGGTGTAATTACGTTTAGACAGGCTAAAAACCCCATATGACATATATGTCTTTGTGTATCAATCAATCAGTCCACCGAGCCTCTGTTAAAAATCCAACGTTTTCCTGAGACAGACTTACATCCGTTGTGACATTGAATAATATTTTTTTCTTTGATCAATGTTCTCTGATAAATACGTGTTCAGCTATGTTTCAATAAGGTTCTTTACGTTCTTTACTATTTGTTAGGTAGCAGCAGTGTGATCAATGCTAAATCAATTAAAAGTGGCCACGGCTCATTCAGAAACGGAGGCAACTGATCAGTATTAGTGTAAGTTGCAGTAATGAACAGATTCGTTAGTAGAGGCAAATAAATGCGTAAACATTCTGTCACTTCTCAGAAGTGTAGTGTTTCATTTGAGACACCACTTTCCTGTGAAAGTGTGCTCTAAAACGTATATTGGGCACTAAATTACATGTACGTACTGTTTCTTGAATTAAACTTAGTTCAAGAGGCAATTTTTCTTTATTTAAAATGTCCTTTACTCTTTTTTTTACAGAGGAAAAAGTGATCACTCACAGAGTCATCAATGCGTGTTTTGTTCTGTAGAACATTGTACTGATTATTAGAAGTAAACCCACATCTAGTGCATTTTCCTGCACAAATTATTAAAGTATTTTGTTCAAATGTTTGCTCCAATACTCAAGCACTATTGCCTCACGTTCAGATGACGGTCCGAGGCTCATTGACTGATACGCACAATGCACGGTAACTTTCTTAAGAGGCGTACACCTGACTGCTTCAGAAAAGTTGTGTTTTGTACATTGTGATTTTATTACAAAGATCATCTTCATTGATCTTTCTGAAGTGTTATGACATTTGTTTGTGTTTAATTAAAACTGGTACTTATACACACTTCAAGTTTCAGAAGTTCAAGAAGTTTTATATGTCAAACCTATATACGTACAAGGACATATAAGACCTAAAATGCGTTCCTCTTTTACAGGGAGAGAGGCCGCAGCAAAATTCACGTGCCGCTTACAGACAGAAAAAGTAAGTGACACGCCCGGGAAAGTTTAAAGGGGTTACAAGTATTCATGGATTTGCACTATTTGCTGTAGATTCTTGTACCTAACTTCCACAGATATGGGATGTTTGTTGTGTTTCTATGTTTTCTTGGTCAAGAATAAGTTACAAATACTCAACATTCATAAAGTATTTTGTATAGTGCATAGCTTTCTCATATCCATTTTCTCATATCGGTTTACAATGAACTCTGGGATTATTTCCACACGCATTCTCTTTCATGCACTAAGAAGAAGCTGGCAGGAATAATAGTTTCTCCAGGGCAGTGAGGAGAGTGGATATTTTTAGAGATCTTCTCCTAAAAAAATCTGAGCTGCCCTTGATCAGGTAAGATCATCTTCATGTCATATTAGTACTATTTTATATAAATGTTTATCTCGAGCATCACTGTAAGGTGATAATTTGTTCCTAGTTGGCACCTCCGATCCTGTGTTTCTTTTCTCGTTCAGACCCTGCTGTCCAGCGTCCAACTACAGAACGAACTATTCGTCTCTGGTAAAGAGCTGGTTATGCACCTGGCTGCTCTGAACAATCAGGTGACTGATTTCACCATTTTATCCAAAGCAGGTACCAAAAGGAACAAGGCCGTGTGTAATAAACATTTGATTGTGGTTGTGGATAAGCATCAGGTGGAGCTGTCTTATGAATCCATGATTCGATTCCTAAGAAAAATGGCTCATCAGGAGGATGGAGTTGTCCGAGTTTCAGGTAAATTTATGATGCTTGTAATATTTGCTGGTGTATGTTTAAATGATTGATAATTTACTGGTATTAAATGCTAAACCATATAACATTCTGTTCTGTAGCTGAACCTGAACTTCCTGGATATCCTCCTGTTCAGGTTCTTTAAAAATGACTCTGTACCCGAGTTTGTAAGTGACCTATAAGCAGCTTTAATCTCATCCTACAATAATTCACGTGCATCTCTTAAATAGATAGTTTGTAATTCTTTATTTCACAAAGATGACCGGAGGATTCTTGGATATTTTGTTCAGGCACATCAACAGCTGGCAGACTGAGATCTGGAAGCCAGCAGCCCAGCATTGTTTCACAGCTCCACAAGTAAGTGTTGAACGTTTTAGTTCATCTTATATCATGTCTTTATTCTTTGGCTCACGTGATCCTGGGCCTCCTGAAATGCCACATCCAGCAGATGGTGAAGACGACAAAGCAACCAGAGCAACGATTTCCTTTTTATAGTTAAACATTCCTCTAGTTTTAATAATTACACCTAGGATATTTTTTCTGGCTCCTTTTCTCCTCATTTTTTTTACTATTGACTGCGTTGCTCAATTTAGTTGTTGCTTATTGTAGTTATTGCTTATTGTTTTCATTACTTAACGAATACTAAGGTTTTCATTCACAGCTTGATCAGATCAGTTTAATAGATTGTAAACGTTTAATAATACAATCATTGTTAATATAAGACAAGAATGTATATATTTAGTGTTATTCATAATGTTTTTTGATGAATTCTTGGTTTATATGACATTTTATAGAATTGTATTTTATTAATTACTTTAATAAAGTCTTTTAAATCAGTGCTGTCTTTCTCTTTTTCTTTGTTACAATAATATAAATGGGATTTTCTTTACATCTCATTATTGATTCTATTACATTATAAACACAGGGGGGAACAGAATGTCCAGGAGGCCTGGTGAAAATGGTTCTCACCTTGTACTGTAAGTCAATGTTGAATGAATTATAAAAACATTACAGTGATGCTGGTGATGTATTTAACGGCATAAAAAGGATTAATTGATATATCAGTCTCACTCGTCAGTGTTACACTACTAGCACTGTTAGGAACTACGTTCCTCACTCCTGACTGACACCGCCTTCCAGTCACGCCCCCCTGTGCTAGGACCCGGTGCCCTGATCTCCCGCATCTGTTCTTGATCAGGGACTAATCCCCCCCGCTATATATGGGCTCGCAGCCCACCGATCGGGGCCCCGCGTTTGTTCGTCCGTGGCTTTGTATCGTGTTTGTTCCGAACCTCGTGTGTGCTCCTGTTATAAAGACTCTGTGTTAACCTACCTGCCCTGGTGTGTCTCCATGGTGTGTCCTGGCATTTGTAAGTGTTCCCTAAAAAAACTCCTTTCCTGACAAGCACAGGAAGGAACATTTTTAGGAGGCTTGAGAAATAAGCCACATGTATAACAATGATTTAAAAAACACTACACTGATGCTGGTGATGTTTTTAACTATCACAATCCTGTATAAAAAGTGTAATTTGTAGATCAGTTCAATACAATAATGACATGAGGGAATTTCCTGGGGACCTGGACAATATGGTTCCCCACATGTACATTAATATCTGATTTATTAAACACTACAGTGATGCTGATGAAAGATTTTACTTGTCATCATGCTGTATTTAAAAAAGTTTGGGTCTGGGTGGTTTGTCCAAATGATACATGCAGCCAGAATGTGTAGTTTATGGTTTAAAACCTTAATCAATGTGTATACAATGATTTGGCTTCTACTGAGCATTTAAGAATCGGTTCGTTGAATTGAACCAAATTGGCAAGGAATCGACTCAAATCTAATAATTCAGTTATATCGACGTTTACAATAAAAACAAGTATTAAACATTTAGTTTTATTTGTTGCATTTATCTATCAATTCAATGTCTCGGTGTATATACATCTACCTTTTAAGAATTTACCGTATGTAGTAAAATATGCTAAAATTAAGCCAAACGTATAGGTGGTGCCTGCGGTGCCCACCAAGTAAGATACTTACTCAAGACATACCACTAGAATTCAGTGTGCACCAGTATTAATGGGACATAAACAAATGTCCTGAAATGGAAACTTCTTTAGTATGAAAAAACATTAAGCGCATGTTAGTAATTGTTTTAGAATTCAGCAACAAAACTTTTTACTATAGAATAACTATCTTGGTAGGACATTTAAACTGTCCAGCAAACAAAAATAAAACAATGACAGCGTCCATATGGTGGACAGACCTCTGTCAAAAAGAGTACAAAGAATACATGTATACAGCAATACATATTTCCCTGTTTGTCTTTAACGAGGGGGTGAAGGTATGCATCTATGACCTACATTAAAACAAAAGGGTAATAGACAAATCTATATTCAGACTGTATGCATACTTCTTACTCTTACTTCATCTGACAGCCACCCAGTAGTGACCGAGAAGAGGTGCCATATAATTTATAGCAGGGGTCACCAACCTTTTTGAAACAGAGAACTACTTCCCCTGATTATGATTTTTCAATGTGGGTGGAATCCACTGAACGCAGTACAATGAAAACTTCATTGTAAATAGTTTACTTGTAGTAGTTTAGTAGATTTTAAAGTGATAATATCTGTGAAGTACTAAAAATGTTCTATTGTCAGCATTCCGCTTCTTGTGTTACTTTCCAACACACAACTCTGGTTACATGCTCAAGATTAACAGTTATTAACTGTTAACAGTCATAACAGTAAAAACATAAGCACATAGAAAATGACTTGTCCACTGCAGTGACCATTATCAATAAATGCTAATATTATTTGGATAAAGCCAATTAAAAAAATATAATGTTAAAGGTAAATTATTGAAATTGTGTTGCATAATCAAAACTAGTTGATTTTAGCTTATATTTCAAATTTGCCTCCTTAACTGTGATTGTATCTCTCTAATTTCCATTTTCTTTAAGGAATTTAGTAACATCTCAACACACATCTAATCAACACACGTCTACTTTCAGTTCTGCTCCTATAAACTAGCAGCAAACAGTAAAAGTGAATGTGAAATAAAAAACAGAATTTTTTTTAGTTTACCAGACAGATAAACAAAAACAATAAAATGGTCAGATGTCATTCTGACCTGAAGAATTAGTTTTACCTAGCTAAATCTATTTTCTTCTTTCAATCTGTTCTTTTAGAACATTCCTACTTTCTTTTTTCAGAATCTCCTGTCAATTGTTGATGTTAAGTGGGCAGCTGCACCTGACCCTATACATTGTGTTTACTTGCTGCATTAAACAGCGTGGAAGTTTGGCTCAGTACCCGAGTGTCTGGCTGTGCTTTAACGCTCTGACGTCGTATTATAACACGGTCCTCCAGGGTGAACAGACTGATTGACTCAGCATCACTAAGGCGTCTTCGATTCGGTCCAAAGTCTACCTGGACCAAGTAATGGAATACTAATGCAGTACCACATTAAACATCTAAAGTAATCATGTGTGATCAATACCAGAATGATATTATAATTATATTATATATTAATTATACAATTATATTATCATCAGCCCTTCGAATTCACAAGAGAAGTAGGAATTTGTTAGTCTGTAATTTATTTATTGATAAAGACCAGTGACTAGTTTCTGTAATATGCAGTTTTGTCCAGCAGATGGCGATAAATTTGTCAGACAAAAGAAGACAATTTAGATGTTTTATTTATAGAAAGATGATTTATTTGAACAGACAATTTATTTCAAACTAGCCAGTGTACAGTTCATGTAACTGTATTGTCCAGTGCTCATAAGTGTGTAAAAAACATCACAGTCCATGACATTCCGTGTAACCTTTGTAATCTTAAATACTTCATATGGTGGTATGAGCACCTCATTCTCGTTAGGGTACTCTGAAAGCATGTTTATGTCTGCACCAAAGCAAGTGTGGATTTCAAAACATGATTTGTTCCCAAATTTAGTAATGTCTTTATTTAATGATGTTGATGCAAATCTGCCAAATCGCATTTGTTTGTCTTCAACGTCTGTAACAAATGAAATGTTACTTCTGCGATAAACAATTTTGCAGTTATTTAGTTTAAACTTTTGTACAGCACGAGTGAGCAGGTAATGAAATGTTTTATAAGGAAAATCTTTTCTGTAATTCACTTTTCCTGAACTCATTGCAACATTAAAATCATTATGAAAATCTTTGGCTGTATACATTTTTATGATTTGGACAGAAAGGCTTGATTTTCTAAACTTCCGTTTGACCTCATTCCAAACATTCGCATAGTTTTTATTGGATTCTGATTCTTTTTGTAGACTGTTTTGTTTCATCCATTTTTCCATTTCCTTTTGACACCATGTATACTGATCATCAACAGAATGTGATGCCATGTCCAGTTTAATCAGCTTTGCTCGCTGTAAATAAAAAAAACATTTTAACCAAAAAGTATTTTGCATAGTTTATTAAATATGTTTATTGGAATAAGGTTTGATGCTGCTAACTCACCTGGCTGGTGACTGGTAAAATAGGAACGAGGACCGAGAGGGTGACGATCATTATGATTTTTATCATCATTATTCCTATTCATATAAAATAATAATCAATTCTCTAATGTTATTACAGACTTACAGCTTTGTCGGTCTGTCTGTCTGCTTCACCCATATGTGCTTAGTCTTTATGTTCAGTCTAATTCTAGGACTCAATTTTACTAATAATTTGCATTGTTCACATAATATAATGTACTTTTTATTATAGTAATATATAGAAATTATTTAAGCAAACAATTGCTGGTACATAATATATACAAAATGTTCAATGTAAAAGCATTTTAACTAGTAGTTTCAGACATCTTGTGTATAATCAGTAACTTTATCATATTCACTATTCTGATTTTGGCAAAAAATAAATGTAGATTGAAATAATTTCTTTATTCTATGTAGAAAAGAATCAGTTTTAACTTACAGATAGGAATGTTCTCTATTTCTTTTCAGAGGTTATGTTTTACTCATCACTTTACGAACTGTGAAACTGTGTTCACAGTTCCCTTCAATTTATGTACTGATCACTTCCGTATAGTTTTAGCACTAGTTCAACATCATAAATGGAAGTGTTGTGAACTAACGTTCTAAAGAAAAACTTTTAACAGTGCTAAGTTGGGCACAGACATCTATGGCTCACTGAAAACGCATGGAGACCATTGAATAATACAGCAAGTATAAACATACATCTTTTTTTTACAACATTAACATTCATTAAGTGATTGGTATTGTTTCTTTCTTAGTTCCCAGCCAAACTACAGCGCCAAAACCAAAAAAGTTAGAACAGCAAGAAAATGTAAATAAAATATGTCTTATGGTGAAATATGCAAATCCCTTCCATATGTTAAAATTCATTTCTTACATAGTTGTTGATAAACTGGAGAACAAGAGATCATCTTTGCTCATATTTTCCATGTTTTTGTACATATTTACAATCATCTCTTACAATTATGTGTGTGTTTGTCTCAGTATCTTGCAACAGAACAGTGAACTGTTCAGATGTTTAGTATATTTCACTTAGTGTGAATTCCACCGTGACCCTAAATAGATTTATGTGATGATAAAACTAGTTAAAAATGGAAGCATATTTATATATTTATTTGTATTTACACTAAACACATACACTAAATATCTGAACAGTTCACGCGCACGCACACACACACACACACACACACACACACACACACACACACACACACACACACACACACACACACGCACACAACAGTTTCAGTTATTTCCAATTCTATTAGTTTGTAGACATGAGGTCAGGCACAGAGAGTGTAAAGAACAGGAAGCTTCAAATGAAAGACATCTCACCCACAATTCTCGCATGATGATCTATGTGTTTTCTGATTATGTAAAGTTTGTATGCTTTATGTTCAACTTTAATGAATTTATAATGGAAAACAAAGTGAAAAAGTCATTTTAAATTAAACCTTTAAAAATGTCTTTGATTTATTAAACATGATATAATTATTAATATTGCATATTTACCTGCAGGATTTATGGTGTTACGTATGGTGACATATTGTCATAAAATTAATCTCTATGCCATAATCTTATAAGTTTGGTCAGATCAGATTGTCCATAAATTGGACTAAATATGACATTCTGCCCCTCACATACATTGACTGGGATGACAAGCACAGGGATTTATTTTATAAATGTCCCATTCAGTCTATCAATTACCTTCCATTCGTATTTCAACAAATCCAAAGAACTTTTAAAAAGCTCGAATGAAAAATAAACTTATAGAATAAAAATTTAGACCTAAACTGCAAAAGGTTAAATATGATCTCAGTCAATGGATTAAACGTCCTTAATCTCAAACTGGTCGCACTGAATTTCATTAAAATGAATACTCAACTTAAAAGGAAAAACCTTTTGGGTATGACACCAGTTGGCCAAACTTCAGGCTGGGGTTTCCTCACTCAATTCTGCAGCAAGCTCATTTTACTGGAAAGGTACAAAACTTGGGATTAATTTAACTATTCTTCAAAAATCAAAAAATGATAGCGACTGGACACTCCCAAAAAATGTCCCCATTAATTTCAGCAGATACATTATTGGATTAACAAATTAACAAATAAATATTGCTCTCTCAACCTGATAGAATGCAAATTACATTTTCAGGTTAATCAGTATAAATCCACTACTTGTGTTTGACATAATCTAATGTTTACTATTAATAATAAAGCTGTTAGGGTGTTAACAGATGTAGCTTTGCTTAATGACCTCTGCACTGGTATAATTTGCTAAGTGAATATTCAAATTTTAGAAAAATGTACATTTATTATAAAGACAAATATCAATAATTACACCCATAACTAATATTTGGTCTCCAATTAAATAATTAACATAAAAACTTTTGTATTTCTTTATTAGTTCTATTTATTAATTGTGCTCATGTGTGTGTTTGTTTATTAAGTGTATGTGTTTACCTGTGTATCTATTGTGTGTCTGTTCAGTCCATCAAGTGTGTGTATGTGTGTGTGTGTGTGTGTGTGTGTGTGTGTGTGTGTGTGTGTGTGTGTGTGTGTGTGTGTGTGTG
>JAOTRQ010081945.1:0-11434 GCA_028565875.1 Hoplisoma paleatum
ACATTAAGCGATCACTACAATATATTACATATATTGTCATTTTCTAATTTACACCAATGCAAGTGTGATTTAAAAAACGAATCGCGACAAAAAAGTGTCACTATAATGAGCTGTTTTAGAACAAGCCCACGGGCAACTCATGAGGTCCTTGCGGGCGACCACGTTGGTGACCCCTGCGCTAGACTATAAGTATAAAAAGTCAAAGGTGACACCCTAAACATCTTGCCGTATTTAAACTGTACCAGTCATGCAAGATTATTCTGCTTCTGCTGAGAAAAACAAAACCTTGTCTGTTCAAGTTCACCTTTCGGATCATTGCAATGCTGCTGATGCTGTGAGTCAAATCAAGTTGCCATGCTGCAACCTTGTATTCCCATCGACTGCAAAAAAAAACCACATTCTTAAAACTAATTTCCTAAAATGTTCCCAAACAAGAACCATGCCCGCATCTAAACAAGTATTTTATTTATTTAGCGGCTGTTATGTTTTACAAACGCATGCGTTACACTTTCGGTAATATTCATGACAGGAAACGGTCCTTCAGCAAACAGCTATGGATAATTTTGTTTCTTCAATTTGCCTTACCTGCATGCTAATTCCAGAATTGACCCTGGGACTTCTCAGCACTAGGCCGCCGTGCCACCCTCATATGCACTTGTACAACACCTGGACGGGTGCAAGTATTTAGATGAATGTGAGCACCCAGGGAGCATTTAGGGGCGGAATTTTGCCTCCCACGAATGAAGCGGCAACCTTGCGATGACGAGAACAGATCTCAAACCTCTAAGCTAAACGCTTAGAACGTAAATTGTACGATGAAAAAAGCGACACCACAGATGTGTATTGTGTGTCGAGTTTACACACTGCACATTGAAGTCGACCTAAAAATGTGGCAAAGCTCGTAGTAAGTGACGCCATCGAAGTTCGTAGAAAACAATGGCACAGCCGGGCATGCTTGCTCGTTTGTCTTGTTACACCATGTTTGCCCTTTGGCCATTTTCATGGAAGGAGTGGTTTTGGTATAAATTTATTCTTATTTGTTTTGTTTGTTTGTTGTGTGTGTTGTTTTGGTCTGGATATCGATAATAATTCTGTATTGTAGAAAAGTTCCTTTATTATTTGGGCACAGCCGGCATGCAACAGCCGTCTGTCTGCATGTGACTACACGCTGTGTACAAAGTGCATTGGCTTGTTTTTCCTACGCGCACACACACACATGTGCACGCACACACACACACACACAACCTCGTAGACCCGTCCATCCCCCAGTCTGCTGCTGACTGGACAGGCAGCAGGCAAATAAAATGGATTATTTCTTCCCTTCAGCGCTGTACTGAAGGAATAATCGATGATAAATGAGGTTCCATCTCCAGCAGCCGGCGCTTATCATTTCTTATCTGTGGACAAGCCGACTGAACTTAGCCCGGTTCCAGGAATTCCCCGTACCTTTCACACAGACACCATGAACGACAACAGAACCTTTAAATTTCACCAAGTCTGACTTCATAGACGGCGTTAGACAAACGTAAACTGGAAATAAAACCCGATAACAACGACGTCTGCTCCAGTGAGAGAGAATGAATATTAAATCTAGTATAAAGCAACGTACTAAAGCCTTATACTTAAATTAGGATTAGGAATTCAATCGTATACTTGGTGTGTTGATGCTGGAGAAAAACTAAGAGTAAGAGCCAGTAAAATTAAAAATAAAATCATTTGTACTCACCTCAGTATTAACTCTTTTCCACAAAGCCAATATTTTAGACGGATCCTGTCTGTGTGTAAGTACCTGCGATAAGAAAAAAAAAAGTTGAAATTAACAGAGCATTGGGGTAAAGCATAACTTTTTATTAGTTTCATACATGGCTGGTTAAAAAAATATATATATTTTTAGTCGTATCCCTCCTGACTGGTGGAATGAAGCAGTACCAGCAGTTTGTTTGTTTTTAACGCCATTTTTGCCCTTTGGCCAGTGGTTATGGGGCGAGTTTTAGCCTAGTGGTTAGAGAGCAGGTTTACTAATCCAAACGGTGCTTGTTCAAACCTCACTGCTGCTAGGCTGCTGCTGTTTGGCCCTTGAGGAAGGCCCCTTAACGCTCACGGCTCATCGGATTGTTGATATATCTGTTTATTCTGCTTCGTTTGTTATTGTTTGGCTTTGTTATATTTCTTGTTGATTTATGTGTTGTTTCAGTTTGCATGTTGTTAAGCATTTTAAGTGTTGTTTTTATATTGTTGAAACGTTCCCTTTTGTTTGTGCAGTCAGTCTTTGTCGTTTTAAGTGTTTGTAGACAGTACATTGCAGCATCCGGTGTTTTCAATTCGTGTCTGGCTGTGCAGTACGGCGCCTTTTCGCCTTGTATGAGGTACATGAGGCTTAACCTTGTGCGTCCTATTCGGCATCTTGTGTATATTGTTTGAGCTCTTAACTATTTGCGAAGTGAATCTGCGTTTGCCCGATGATGGGGCGGTCTTGTGTCGAGTCGCTTCAGAACTATGGAATGTCTCAAGTCTTAAACAAAACCCATTTCAGAACGCTAACACTAGTCCAGAAACCAAACTGCTCAGACACCAGTTAATGTGAATTCGATTCACAGGTCGACTTATTTCTGTTCTCACCACCAGGAGACGTTCCGGCGGCTGAACCTGCTTTCCTCGGGAGAGGACGGCGGTTACTCGAAGATGAAATGCTTGAGTGAGACTGCAGTGTGTGGCGGAGCTCAATAGCTGCTTGTCTCAGACGGAGGGATTCTGTTGCGAGACGTGTTAGGATTTAAAAAAAAAAAAACACTTCCTTTATACGAGCAGCTACCGAATTCTCTCACCGTTGCTCTAAAGCTACTTTGTGAAGCTGCACCTGCTGAGGGCTGCATGTTCATGTTCCTGCCTCATGACGCTCAGAGGGTATCGGGGGCAAGATTGGAACTACTTGTCCAGGGCACCTGATCATTTCTGTCACTCGTATCATCAAATGTTTGTCACCCGGACAACAACGAATCGTTTTCTACGGGGAGAAAGTTTGTATAGACTTTTTTTTTGGATGTGGACGTGGCAACTAAGCCACTGTCACCTCACGTCTTTAGACATGAAATAAATGACCACTGATGTTACATCCTGGTGCCTTGTCGACTTTTATCAGACAAGGTGCCGTGTCTGAAGTGCACGTCCAAGATGTCCCAACTACGCATCATAATCATGCAGAGCGCAAAGACTAATTCAACAGGGATACATTCTACCCACAATGCAATGCATTACAAGCGAATCGGCACGCAGACCATCGTTACATCAGGAACGGTGGAAATGTTTAATGTGAGTTAAAAGAAGCATTCCGATCAAATGCAAATGATTCGTCGTGTTAGTCAGGATGGTCAGAAGTTCTCATGGATGACGGAGCAAAACACTCGACGTACTTTAATTAACAGCCTGAACACTGGCAGATGAACACAACCACAAACGTGGCAGTTAAGCATCTGCATGGTCGTGCCCTCCCCCATGACTACCATCACATCGTGTGAGGTTTCGTTATCAACCAATGCCCCCACCCCCATCCCCTGCACCTGCTCTAGAGAGCGCTACTTCCTCCTGAGCATAGAGTACATCACTTTACCATACAACGACTGACATCAGAGACAAACATCAGACCACCACCACCCCCCACGGGGGTTTTAATCTGACATTGTTCAGGGACTAAGCAGCACGTTGCCAAAGCTACTCTTCGATTTTACAGCCGTTAGTGATGCACTGACCGTTCGAAGGAACCTGGACAAACTCGCACCGTTGTACACTTAATAGAAAAACAATCATGCACATTCAGAACTGTCAGCATGGTGAAATACTCTTGAGGAAAAGAAGCAGCATGGGACCAGAGCTCATATCGAGACCACGTGACAAAAAATAGAATAGCATCATGTGCAAACTCGGGGTTTCAGCCACATTCCTTGTACTTTAGGTTCGTAACATTTTGTCTGGATAAATAAGAAGAAAACAAAATACAACTGTAGACTTTTTATGGCAATATGAAAAGCACTACAATCATGACCTCAGAAGATTTGTGAGCAGGGATGTAATACACTAAAATTCACCATTAGATACGTTTTAAGACTGAAACTGAAGACAAATAATTTGTTATTAGCATTTTGCATTGAGAAATTGATGCAAGAAAAGAGAGAAAATAAAGTATTTATAATGATTTTTTATTTGTCTAAACAATACAAGTCCTTTCATTTCTGTCGAAGTTGCAAGTCAAAAATATTATAATCATGTTAAATGAAATCGTACCAGCACCCCCTGCTGATTAAAGTGAATATTGATTCATCTTCCAAGAATCAACCAGGTGAATCGATGGGTGTCGATTCTTGCTGAACAGTTATCTGTGAGAACAACACTGGACCCAATACCCCCTGTGGACAGTATTCTTGCTATGGTCCATAGTCACTCGGTCGGACCCTGATTTTAAAAATCCATAAAAATCTATTTCCACTGAAAAACAAAGGTCAACTGGTGTTCCGATTTACGCCAGCACTAACAGAACAAGACAGTCCTGCTATAGTTCCTCATTATTGCGAAGATTATTGCGAGGCCTGCAGGCTTGTGCATGACCATGACCGGATTCTGGCCTGATGGTGACCAGAACCGACACTCGGCTGGTTAAAGCGATTGTCTGGACTCATCACGTGACCGGGTCTCGTCAGGACACAAGACTTCCGCACAGAATTTCTTCTGCCTGGAATGAAAACGGAGATCCAGATCAGAGAGACGCAAAAACGTCAGTTACGCTGAATCCAGATTCTGTCCGAGGAGACGATCGATCTGTACGGAGCCTTTCAGGACGAATGGAGTTGCTTTAATGCTTGAATGAATAAATCAGAAGTAGATATGATGGATACACCGCTCGAATTTAAAGCCATCACATCTGGCAGTTGGATCAAAAATGTAACGGGAACAACCAGCTGTTCAAGTGAGATGAAAATAAAATAATCAAACTTGGGTCTGGACGAATCCCAGCATCACACAATCTCTGGATGCTTTGGTTTGTGAACCCCTAAGGTGGCACCTGGCTGACCAGTAAATAAGTGATCGGTAGTGTTCACTTTATAAAAGTGTATTTATTTACAGTTCAACTATTTTTGGTGTATGAGGGGTGCCGTTATTTGGCATGCAGGCGTGTTGTACCACCTCAAATCGGAAACTAAAACACTGACTGGTGTGTGTAAAGCACAGAGAAATAGTACACAGTAATAATCGAAATGTCTTCAGTGCAGAGTTTTGTGAAAAGATTTGGATGACTGATGTGAGCTGCATAGGGACTGTGTGTGATGGAATTAATTTTAAATAAATATATATATAGCCAATATTTCACTACTTGAATACACTTCAAATATTTGTTCTTGGTGTTAAGTATTATAGCTTTAGGACTTGAAAGTAATATATAAGAACAAAGTATATTTATTACTATTGTTTGTACACCCTAATAAAACTGTTTAAAATAATCATTTGAACGACAACGGACTGAAAATGTAACTAAATGACATTCGTCTGAATAATTCAAGGTCGAAATTTTTTTAAGACGGCCTAATACCACGGTAAACAAATGTACTTTTTAACGGCAATCTGTGCAATTAATATTGTACGCTTGGCCTGACCTTTCGGACCTGCAGATCCCAGATTATAAAGGAGAAATTCCGAATCTGAAATCACACATCACTGTAATTAATCCTTTGTTTACTAAGAAACTGGGCCACTTGGATTAGCTTGGGGTGCTTGTTGGCGGATGAATAAAGATTAGACCGAAATAGATGTGTTTACAGAATCTGCTCACAGGATCCCATTGTTTAGGCCTCAGAGATGAAGGCATGTTGATGTACATGAGGGAAACGAGGGAATCCAGGACATGATGCTATGTTATTTATGTGTGTGTGTGTGTGTGTGTGCGCGCGCGTGTGTGTATGCGCCAAAAAAAAAATCATATGCAAGATCCAAAATCTATTCACAAATTCAAATTCACACCTACACCAAAAATTTTAAATGTTTAAATGAATAAACGTCATCAAATCATACAAATTATTTTACTCGAAAATCAAAATAATTGCATTGCATTGTGGGTAAAGAGCATCGTTGCATCATTTATTATATATTCTGCCTATTATATATAACTGCCTGACAAGCTTTTACAAAAACCTACACGTGTTAGCAGTGCAATGTTAAGAATCAGTGGTCGAGACCCATAGTTCATGTTTACATCACACAGGTGATAATCGTTTGAATGGGGGAGGGGGGGAGGGGTTGCAAGAGGTTCCGGTTTGTTCTGTGATGTTTTGGTTGGGTGACAACATTTTGCTTGGGTCTGTGAAGCCTCAGAAACTTCCTTAAAACCTCTCTTATAAAAGCTATGTTAGGGAGGCGTCCTTTTGACCTGAACTGGTGACCTGGTTTATCAGATGCCAGCATTTGATTCTGACTGGCTGCCTTTGCTGCCACTCAAAAGAATGTCACTTTGCCAAATCTGGGAACTTGAACAGACCAACCAAATATTTTAAGGCAGAATAAACTGCTAATTATGCTACTACTGATTTTATTGAGCGATTGAGGTTAAAGGTCCTTGCTCAAGGGTGCAACACTAGCAACTAACTAAGCCATCACCTCCCTTTGAAATTGGAGTTTGTGTGTGGTGCGTGTTGGGTATTGGGTGTGATAAATGTGTGTTTTCTGCAGGAGAAGGCGAATTTATGCACCCAAACGTTCATGAATGTGAGTAAACAACGTAAACAAAAATGGTCAGAAAGTTTGTCGCTCAGTCGCGTTTAAAGTAAATCTGTGATCAGTGTGGCTCCGACTTTAACTGGACTGGTTGAACAGCCAAACCTCAATATTTAAGCAGGATGGGAACAAGATTTGGCACAGGCCGCACCCTTAGGGAGTTCAACCGCAATAGCAGAAGCCCTCTGTGGTTCCTCTATTATCAACCAAAAAAAACTGAACCAACAGACTGATCAAAACTTCCAGCCATAGCATTAAAATGCAGCTAAAATACGATGCAATTACGTCAAATACTTGCTGGAGTTTGTTTTTGTATGTGTTTGTATTCATTAGCATAAAAATGTTTTAGACAAGAAGTAAATGAGTGAGTTGAAATGTAAACAAGTGCAGATTTCGAGACAGGAAAGGTCACTGGTAGCCGCCCATTCAATCGTGATCTGAAGCATCTGTATTCAAAAGGATCAATACGTAACGATACACCATGAATCGATTCCTCGATCAGATTCAAATCAGGACTCGTATGATAAATCAAATGACATCAACCAGCAGAGGGGGCTGTTGACAAAGTTGCTAAATTAGGTCTCAAAACAGTTTGAACCCACCTCCAAAAAAAAGTGTTCTTTATTTAAATAAAGAAAATATTGATTATTAAGCAATATAAATAAAATTTAAAAAAGAAACGTGTGGTTTCTGGTTTCAACTCGTGCAACATTTACTTCACGTGAGCTTCACTTTCTTCTTTCGTGTGTCATTTGTTTTATTAAACGCTGGAGTTCCCATCAGTCAGTAGAAAAGTTAATGACGTAATAATAATGCAAACCACTCCATCGACTGTGAGACATTCATCGCACTGGCCACAAAAATTAAAAGATAAGAAATAAAAGGCCAAATTGTAGGTTATAGAATAGGTAGAATAGGTAGAATATGAATTAAGATGTTGTGCAGCCAAAAGATAAAACAACCGGAGGAAACCCCAGGGCCAGAAATGTGAAATTCCTCATCTAGTACGGCATGCAAAAGTCATTTAAGGTGAGAGTTTTGTGCTGATAGTCATGCTGTTGTAACAGTCAAATTACAACAGGCGTCGACCGTGATCGTGCGCCAAACCCAGTCTGGGGTCGGACTACATGTGTGTAGTGTTAATTCCCCTCATCATATTTTACCTCTCATATATTATGAAGAATAACAGTTTCGATTTCACAGATACTTCTGCGAATTATAATGCAGTTTAACATACGACGCAACTAACGTAGACAAGAAGTTATTTAGACTGAATTTCCTCAGTTAGAGACATAAATCGGAACTGAAAATAAGTGCTGAACAAACTATTAGAGACGGACTGATACCGTTGCCGTGCAAATGTACAGAGAGTTTTGTGATGCGATACGACAGCCAAGACACGAGAAAGCGTGACCTCCTTCCTACGGGCTGCAGTGCCATTTTAAGCAAGCTTACACCACCCACCACTACGTGGCTCAGTGAGCATTTAGCCGTGGTTAAAATATGGCAATCACTACAAATGACTGTGTGGGATTGTGTTTAATTCAGGTAAAATGGGAAGTGCAATGACTTTTGGTTCGCATTGTACTTACGTCCTACGGTAACTGTTGTCTCAAATGAAACACTACAAAACGAGGGGAATGACGGACTGTTTGTATTAAGATTTTTTAAATATATTTGCTTTAGTTTACACCCTACTAATAATTCATTTCATTATTAATTTGACTTCCATCTAAAGGAAGCCGTTTGCTTCCGTTTCTAATTCGACAATAGCTGGGATGACCTGCTCAAATGTACCACCCCCTTCCATTGCGTGGGTTTAGTGTGTTTAGTGTGCTTCGTTTCAAACTATATTTTACGGCAGTTTGAATGCAACATCCTGGCACTTTCAGTGTACTGCGATTTGTGTTTCTCGGACGCACTAAAACCTTGTGCACAAAGTGTGCAAGGTTCATTCCTACAAACGACTGTAGGTCATGGGGTCATCAAGACTGTCACAGTATCAAGTGACACGGCTTGACGATCTGGAGCTGGAATCCTCACAGTCTCATTACAAATTCATTTCTCACCTTGCCTGGACATGTTTACTTAATGATGTGACTCCGTTAGGTTAAACAGGGCAGACAAGAAGCCCCGGAAGGCCCAGAATCGAACCCAGGACCTTCTGGCTGCGAGATGACACAGCGTTGCACTGAGCCAGCAAATTTGATGGATGTTATTTAGCATCATGTGCCATTATTAAGGTGGAATGACATCCAAATGAATGTCACGAGGAGCTTCAACCCAGACGGTAACGTTACTAATTATGATTAGTATGATTATTTGCACTGAACCATTGCTAGCATTTACGATTAATAATCAGCATCCATAATACCTAACTGATTTTTTAAGTATGCTTCATGACCTTTATAATCAAAGAACAAATACTAAAACGCGACATTAGTTCAAACCAAAAAAAAAAAAAGATTTCATCCGATTGGCATAATTCATGCTGTATAAAATCTGTATAAAAAAGTTCAGACACTTTATATAACAAAAAGGGCACAGGATCTTTATATATATATATATATATTTATATATATATGCACTACAGCACGATGCACAGTGGGTTTTATTACGGTATGCACTCGGACACCGTTAGATCAGCATTAACTTATAATAGCATTTTATAGCATTAACTTTTCAGCGATTTGTGCTATGCTAGCTCTTCTGCAGAGAAAGAACTGGTGGACGAGTCTTACTCAGCATGTGTTTGACTCTCAGTGACACGCCAGCAGCTGTGGATAATATTATGGCTGAATAATAAGTTTCAGCTTTAACTTGTGGTTTTCTTCCAATCATTATCTATATAGAGACGACTGAATGACTGTTAGGGTGTCGAGTTTAATTCATTTGTCATAACCGGTAACTCAAAGGGCTTCTATGAAAAATAGAGGAAGGTTGCTCTCTATGCATTTCATTGAAGTGCATGGTGGTACCTACAACCACCCCGATGCCAGTTTACCAATCGTCCACAACGGTCTTTGTAGCCCCCTAGTAGTTAATAACCTTGCACGTTGGAAACATGTGAAAGCTGCTAATGGCTCATTTTATCCTGCTCCCAGAACAGAAAATAGATAAAACAACTGGGTTTTCACTTGCTGTCTAAAACGTTGCCGTCTTTTATAGATAATAACCAATCTTATTTATTTACTTCAGTTTGATTCATGGACTGAACACACAGACAAAACAAAATCACCAATCATAGCTGCGACTCAAGTTTATCTACAACTTTGGAAGACCTTGTCATCACCTGACAAGTGTCGTTCACACCAGGAATTCTCACTTGTCCTGTGTGTTCCTTTTTCTTCGGAAGGATATTCAGAAGGCTAGCAGCAAAACCGATGTGTGAACAAGTTTCCAGCACTTAAAAGTAAACTGTGAAGTTTCTGCCAGTTACACACGTTTGTAGTCCTGGGTGGTATCACAAATGACCGGTTTAATAAAGAGTCTGATGAAGGTCGCAGGGTGCAAACGAAGAGACCAGTTTAAACATGAGCACTGAATAATTCTGCCAATCCATCGCAGAGTTGCACCAAGTAAACTATCGGAAGCAAAACACACAAAAATCATTACCCCAATGTGACCACAAACTAAGAATGGCGGCATGGTCCAAACAAACCATGTTGCTGTTCTGCACCCATTTTACCGTTCAACACGTTTAGTCATTTTCAAGCTGCATCTCAAACGAATACATGCACACGCCAAGCATCATTTTAGTGCATCGAACATACACTGGAGTACCTGGAAGTACAAAGATACGATAAAACGCTATTCGAACGATGGACACTACACGCACCAAACAAAAGCAGCCATCATCGAATCAAAAATTGTAGGCAACAGCTTCATATAAATTTAAGCATCAATGAAACAATTCATTAATAGAGGTTAAACAAATAAAGAAATTAAGTAAACAACTGATCCCAATGAGTGTACTACATAGTGATCGATGTAGGGGATGAGGAGATTTTTGGAACATGAGCTTAGACATCCAGTTACCACTTTCTACAAAGTGTTCTCTGTTAATGCTGAATAAAAATTGTTGCGTAATCTGGATTCACGTTCACCAGCTCAATTTATACTAAATTTAAACTCTTGACTAACGCTGCTATTTAGCACCCACGTGGAGAAGTGCGAGAATTTACCACTAGCACACATCAGCGTCCAAGGAACCCGCATCAAAAAGGTCATGGATTCAATCCCCGGGGAGAACGGTCACATTTGTTTGTATTCAGAGTTTGCATGCCCCATTAATGTGTAGGTTTCCTCTGGGTGCTCCCGTTTTTCTCCCACAGTCCAAAAAACGTGCATCCAGGTTAATTGGAGGCACTGAATAAAAGCTATGGGTACCTAGCCACTGCAATGTATAAAGAAGTTCGATTGGGTGGGTAGATTCACAGATGGCTGCGTCTCGGGCAGGTGAGAAGTAGTCGTCTGCAATTATGGGCACGTCAGAGGATGTGATCTGAAGATGAGACACTGTACTTAAGTTTGTGTACGTCAGGGGTCACCAACGTGGTGCCCGCGGGCACCAGGTCGCCCGCGAGGACCTCATGAGTCGCCCTGTTCTAAAAACAGCTCATAATAGTGAAAGTTACCAATGAATTGCATTTTTTTTTGTCGCGATTCTTTTTTAAAT
>JAOTRQ010081956.1:0-11433 GCA_028565875.1 Hoplisoma paleatum
TGCTCAAGGACCCAACAGTGGCTGTGTAGCAGAGCCTGGATTTAAACCCCCAACCTTTGGGTTCCCAGCCCAACGCTTTACCCACTAGGCTACACTGTCCCGCAGTGTCTTCTGTATGTTGTGATGCATTGGGGGAAATGTAAATGCTTATTAAAAACATGAAACTGATTTAAAGAATCATTGGATGCACCAGCTGTGTAATGCACACAAGAGAACAAAACAGTTTTGCTACCTGTAAAGAGTTGATTGCATATTGTAATTCGTGCAGTAAATCATGTAAGTCTAGCATGAGTACGAGATGTTTAATATTATCGAACACTGAATGCTTTCAGCAACCTGGTGTAAATTGAGACATTAAGTTTGTTTGGTTCTCGGTCACTTTTCATAAGTATGTGTCTATTCACATAAGTGATGTTTTTAAGTATTTAAACTGGTCTGTTATGCTGAATTCAATGTATATCTAATAGGATTTAATAACAGCATGTATGTATGTTTTGGTAGGACGGAGAGAGACGCTACAAACTGGTCTTCGGAGAAATTAAAAGAGCTTATGGTGGGGTTAAACGTAGAAAATGATGACGGCAGGTGTGAGATCACAGAAGTTAGCAGTGTAGAAGGCGAAGCTTCCATCAACAATCGGAAAGGGAAGCTTATATTCTTCTATGAGTGGAATTTAAAGGCCCAGTGGAATGGTAAGAGCAGGGTATTCAGAAATATAAACCAACTGTATGATAGAATACACATTACAAATAATTCCTTAAATATTACTTCAATAATAATATAATATATATTTAAGCTTTTCTGTTTTTAATAAGAACTTATTGAAGAGAGATATTTTTTTTTGCAGTGGCCTCAATAAAGACAAAAAGCAGATTAAAGCTGGTTGTAACAAATCTGAATTTGTACTTATGACATAAAACTAGATGTAAAACCGAAGGTGTATGTATTTGCAAATGATGCACTCAGGTTTAGATTTATTTCACACATGCTGATATAAAAGTTTGCCCTTTAACTCTGTCATAGCACAACCTGTGTGTGACACAGACAACATAAATAGTGATGAACAAAGGTATACAAACAAATAGAAAAACAGGCAGAAATGGGCAGAAAAATAGGTACGTTTACTGAGAACCACTGGTTCAAGAAGGCAGACTGATAGAGAGACAGAGACATTGCTACAAAGAAAGACTGATATTGATAGAAACATGTAGACATGCAGTTGGAGAGAGAGCGACATATACAAGTACATACTGATACTAAGATACAGCTTGATACATACACGTAGATAGAAAAATTAATCGGACAATCTAAGAGACCGAAAACCAGACTGTTGAAGACCAATACAGCATACACACATCAAATAAAAACACAGCACAGGCTAGCAGGAAGAGACTATTTGGTATAACTCATTTCAGCCTAGCATTACATATACAGTATGTCACAACGGTTCACCGTTATAATTACGTGAAGTTATTGTGTAATTGACGAAATAAGAAATAAAAAAAAGGAATTATTCAGGCAGAAATGAGTTTATATTATTACTGATGTAGACCAATGTATCTGTTTAGGCTAGTTTCATTTCTTCTCATTTATATAAATTATTTAAATTCATATTGTATAAACTACCAATGGCTATTTATTATTGTGGTCTAACATATTAACCACTCACACCAACTCAAGAACTGGTTGAAGTGATTGCTCCATGTGTTTTAATTGTTTAAAATTCTGGACAATAATTATCTAATTTTATTACCTGCCTTTGTAGGGGTCTCGAAGTCGGGGATTAAATACAAAGGAAATGTGGAAATTCCCAATCTTTCAGATGAAAATGATATGGATGACCTAGATGTGAGTTTCCACATGTTACTAATCGATTTGGTGAAAGTTTGATGCCATTTGTTTAATATGTTACTAAAGTAATTATAATTCCAATCTATCTTTTTTGTTGTTTGGGTGATAGATCAACGTAACTCTTTGTAAAGATGAGCCTGACACGCCTCTTTTTACTCTCATGAGGAAAGAAGGAGCAAATAAAATCCGTGAAGCACTGAGTAGCTACATCGAGCTTTTGAAATCAGGTTGTTTTTCAAATATTTCAGTTTTATTTCTTTTCTGTTTATTTCTGTTCTGTTTCGTTACTAGTTTGTTGCTCTGTTTAGTGTTAAAGGGCATCAAACAATGAACGATCAGTTTCTTCTGATTCCGCAAAACTTGCAAACAGCATTAAGAAAGTTTTAATTTGTTCAAAATCAATTTTCAATTAGAATTTTCTATTTTTAGGTCATTAAAAAAATCATTGTTTTATTTTGGTTTAATATTTGTTTACCGGAAAACAAACACAAATAAAATACTATATATATATATAATATATAATGTATGTATGTATGTATACTTTTCAATGGGATCACCATTAAGGTACATTGGATGCTCCCTTATTATTCCTTACTCAGAAGCATTTCGAGGCATTTGAGAATTTGGACAGCCTTCTTGGGATTGGGAAGTTGACGGATTATACGTCTGTGTAGAGAGCTTATTAGGCATGTCACACTTTGATGGTGTATGTCTGCAAATTTGTGATACACTTTTTAAATTTTTTATTTGTAATCTGTTTCAGAGTTTACACAGGGTATGATCCTTCCCACTGCCAACGGTGTAACGAAACAGCCGGTAGCTCAAGCTAGTGTCAAAATGGAAAAGACTCAAGTAAGCACTGACATTATATCTATTTATTTATTACTTTTGAGCAACAAAAATACAGAACTGTATGAATAAATAAATAACACTAGGAACGTATGGAGTATATAGGGACAGTGTAGCCTAGTGGGTAGAGCGTTGGGCTGGGAACCCAAAAGTTGGGGGTTTAAATCCAGGCTCTGCTACACTCCACTACACTGCTGGGTCCTTGAGCAAGACCCTTAACCCTGTCTGCTCCAGGGGCGCCGTACTGCGGCTGACCCTGCGCTCTGACCCCAAACTTCCAGACAAGTTGGGATATGCGAAGAGAAACATTTCATTGTACATCTGTATATGTATAATGACAAATAAAATTGGAATTTGAATTTTGAATTTGAATATATGGTTTTTTAATGCCCAGATTGGCTCTGGTGGCACTGCACCTCCTCCCTGCACAGGAGTGAAGATTCCCACCTGCAAGTTCTCTCTGAACGATACTTTCCTTACTTCACCGGATGAGCTTTACAGAGTGTTCCTCAACCAAGAGGTAAGTCATGTTTTATTCTGTAAAACACAGGAGCTGTCAGGTATTAAAGCTTAAACCAGTCCTTCTCAAATAGGGTGGCAGTGCGCTGACTTAAGGGACCTTTTTTTTTCTTTTTTTTTTGCTAGAATAAAGTGTAATTGCACATCCACTACAATAGCTGACAGTGGCGCTTTCATTGTCAGCATGTGTGCTGTAAATAGTAACTATGGTAGGGGTGTTAAACCCATCCTCAAACGATGTTGATCTTATTTGACACCCGTGCTCTATAGTGTATGCCTTTTTGCCTACTTTTACAGCATAGTGCAGGAGATATGAAGCACAGAAAACAAACTCCCAAGAGAAAAACATTTATAGATTGAACATTTATTTTGCTAATTGCAAGCATCTTTAAATCTTTCTGTTCCAGACAATGTTACTAAAGTTCTTCTTTATATTCTTTCTTTTTAGTTTTCTTTACTGGTAATAAGGATAGTGTTGTGCATATAAGTACATCGTTGTTATAAGTTTTATAAAAATTTTGTAGGCAAAATCTACTGTTTAAAGTCATGGTCGGGAAGGGAGGTGCACAAAACATTGGGGAATAACCAAAAATAACTGAGAAGTGCTTGCTTGAGTAATCAGATAAATCTACCTCTTTATATTAATGTAATAAAGCTCTGCATGTCTGTGTAGATGGTGCAGGCGTTCACACATTCAGCCGCTGTGGTTGAGCCAGAAAAAGGAGGAAAGTTCCGCTTACTGGAAGGAAACGTATTTGGGGAGTTTCAGGAACTGGTAAGCCATCTTGAATAACGGGACAAACAGTTAACACATTTTCATTATTGACACAAAATATTTAAAAGTGTTTTTATGAATTTATTTTAAGTGATAATTGTTTCATTATTTGCAGCTGTATTTGAACACAATGTAAAAGCATCTCGAACCTTTGTATTTGATTGATGTACAGCACTACGTATGTTTGTCCATTTTGGGTTTCTTGAAAGTAAGACTGATTTTCTACAGGTTCATGATGAGAAGATAGTCATGAAATGGAGGTACAACACATGGCCAAGTGGTAAGAAATGTATTAATTACGATTTTCTTCAGTCGAAATCAAATCCGTCAACTAAGATTTGGATTTGGAGAGTAGCACCGTAGCAAGAAGTTCATGCTTTCCCCATGTTAGTGTGGGTTTCCTCCCACAGTTCAAAAACATGCAAGCAAGATAATTTGAAAAGACAAACTTGCCTGGCATTAAACTGAATCTTGGTTAAATCTTGTATATTGTCACACTATTTTACATAGCTAACCATATATATAATTCTATATATATTCCGATGATTTGTCAGGATTGAAGGGAAAATAGACTCTTCCAAGTACATCCAAATTCTTGAGCATTACATAAGGTTCTGTGCTAGACAGATGAAGAATGGTAGCATCTTCCAGTTTGACGATGGCCTGAAAACCAAGGAGTGACTTAAGAATGGAAAGATGAAGGTCCTTCAGTGGCGAGTCCTGAGCTAAATCTCAGTGTGTGGATGGAAGAGAGCAGCACATAGTTTTGAAAACCTCTTATTCTACATTTACATTTTTTTTTAATTAATTTTCAGAACTGTCGTTTTTCCCCACCTTATTGCTTAAATGTTGTAACGCAAAATATACAAATAAAGCTGTAGAAAGTTGTTTGCTGTGGTTTTGGTTTTAGGCTGTAAGACTATAGTGACTTAAACGGGTATGAGGATGTGCTTCATATTACAATCTGTTATATATTTGCTTAATGCAAGTGATCTGTTCTGTTACAAATTTGCAGAACAGTACTTTTTACATCACTGAATCTCATTCTTTTTCTTGTTTATCTGTCTGGGAAAACAGAGCACTACGCAACAGTGACACTGACCTTTACAGACAAGGTGAATGAGACTGAGCTAAAGATCGAGTGTCGAGGCGTGCCAGTGAGTGAAGAGGACCGCACGCGGGAAGGTTGGCAGAGGTACTACTGCCAGGCCATTAAACAGACATTTGGCTATGGTGCACGACTCTACTGAGCTTCAACCACTTGAATTTTTGGTTGTTTTTCATTCACATTTTTTTTTGTTGTTCAAATGAGAGGACCGAAATGTGACTCTACTGAAACGCAGACTTAGTATTGCTTCATCTTCATGCCTTTCTGGTTTGGGTCTCTGTTTAAAAAATCCAAACATCAGAACAGAAAAAGAACTGGTTAAATAATTGCTATGGAGAAAGAGAGAAGTGGTCTAATTACCCCCTACCCCCTTTCTCATGTTTCCACTTGCGTGTAATGAGTTTTTATTGTAGCATGGCTATAATACATTTCCACCTGGTTGTCTAAATTCCTGATGTACCATGCAGTTAGGATGGGGGCTTGGTTTGAGAGTTTGACTCATTGATCCAAGTCAAGATATTTACTGTATGGGAGAATAAGTAAAACAGAAGAGTCATAAACTACATGAAGCAGATTTTATTTGGTTAAAATTGTTGGTACATCTAAACTTCATTTCTGTATGTTTATCAACATATGTGATCGCATTGTGCATTTTCACGGATACTTTGTTATTTGAAGATTTAAATTGACCATTTAAATAGTATTGAACTGCATTGAAATTTGTGTCAAAAGGAACAAGTGGGCATTTCTTTCAGACGAGTGCATTTTTCACAGCTACAGGCTTTATTTACTTTTGGTCCTCAATCACAGTCAAAAATACAGAACATTAAAGTACACAATCATTTCACATTATTAACATTAATCTGTTTAGACAACTTAGACGTGTGACATGGAAACCTGATATTTATTTTACCTTTCAGTTAGCTCAGTTTAAATACAGGTGACGATGGTTCACTTTCTTAAAATAAAGCCCATGTTGTGTTATTTGCAACAGCTAATGAGAATTTTTGTTTTCTTTTGAGCTCATTGATTTATGGTTTTAGAAGCAGAACAAGTATTGCCCAAAGTTCATCTTTTCTTCCAATGTTAAAACATTATCCATGTCTAAAAATCTATCACCTCTGTGCATATGAACTAAGTGTACATTTCCTCTAAACTAAATCAGTGGTGATTTGAGTGAATTAGAAACTGAGTATTTATGGTTAAATCTTTTTAAAGCCATTTCAACCATCATGTTTAACAAGTTATGAATCCAATAGAAAAAGTAAATAAGACAATAGTCATTCTTAAATAATATCTCAAAATAAACACATTTGTACAAGGATTTAAAACAGTGGTATTATTTTTTTACAAAGTACTTTCACAAAAACACACATTTGTCTATATTCAAACGTCAATAATTTCAGGGGTTCTTACCGCCAGTCCTGGGGACCCCTTACCATATAGTGCAAAAAATTGTTAAGATCATTGAAAACATAACTTGCATTTTTCACATTTCAGTTTGTTACATGATAATCCTGCATTGGTAACAAAAAATATTTCCAAATTAAAATTGTTTTTGTGGGAAATATTAAAAGAAAAAAAACTTTGCTGAGTCTTCATAAGTATTGCTGCAGTTCTCTCTAGGTTGAGCTAAGGATGAATTGACAAGAGAAAATAAATATGGTCAGTTGTGTCAAGCATTTATATATCTTTCTAGGGTGTAGCAATTAAAAGTGATTCCGATACAAGAAAGGTGCACAATACGGCAGGGTTGTGACAACTAGTCTGCTGAGTTCAGGCCAAATAAACATTACCGTACATAAATCTGAATTTTTTGTCTACTGATTTATTTGACAATCAACCTAGATGTATTTTTTTCTGTGATGCTTTATAATACTTTCCTTAAATCACAGTGTGGTTAATTGAACTTTTTTTTTTTAACTCACGATTCGAGTAGCCACTGTTAAGATGACTGAGTCTCCAAGCAAATGACAAGCTCAGATTCCTAAAAAAAAAAGTGCAAATGTACAAATTCACAATGCAAGCAAAATAGAACCTCTTCCACATGTAGAGGCTGAAAAGCATAAATATTCACTATTCAAGCCAATATAAACAAAAAAAGGTATGAAAGGATTTCCTACGCTAGAGGAGTCACTGTTCACTGTCGACTCTACAGTGTGTCTCCTTGTAAGCATCTGTTTCTCTGGTGACTTGGCTTTGATGGACATGTTCCACTTTTTTCTAGAAGGAAGTTAAAATACTAAAATCATGCTCATAACATTAGTTCTAATAATTAGGGTTGAATTATAAATAGTATTCATTTTGTGATGAGCATGGATCAAAGACTTAAAGTTCTAAAAGCAGTGTTTCACTGTCTGGCGTAGTACAAATGTTATATACCTTTGTGTTAACATCTTTAAAAGAACTTGTATGCATTGTGCGGTGGAGAGAATACACTGGTCTACTTCTCCCCTGGCTGAGTGTATTCGTACCTGTGTTCTGTACACTTTCCTTTGGTTTTGGCCTCTTTTGTTGTTGAAGAGCCCGAGGCTTGTTCTGCAAGCTCCTTCAGGAAATCAAACAGCTTCTCGGACTCGATGCACTGTTTCCTATTGAGATTATACAAGACCAAATAAACACACCTGACACATCTTTACATATTTAGATTTCGTTTTTTGTTAAGTGATGTACAGCACACACACTTATAAACTCTACGATATGCTCTCATTAGGACTCTGCATATATCGTGGATTTGGGCATGCTTTCTATGCTGAATGCCCTTCTAGACAAAACCCTCCCTATTTATATGGCCTATATGAGAGGAAGATCCTGGTGCTCCACCTGGACAGTAAAATAAGAAATATACTAAATATTACATCCAAACTCAGATGAATCTGATGAAGTGAAAGCAGTGGTAGATAAACTAGTTAAAAAGTGAGATAACTTACAAGAGAGTAAAATTACACAATAGATTGTGAATGACACTTACATGTGGTTAATGGAAATAACTCTGCTGTTTTTGGACTGTGTGATGAAACTGGTTTTAGTGAGCAAGGAGATGAGAAACATTTCCAGAGCTTTAGCTTAGCTTGAAGTCAAGAATCCTTACACAGTGCACAGAGAAGCTGAAGAATTTATTCGAGAATAAATGCATTATAGATTCTCAGTAAAGAATAAAGGATACATATGAGAACAGGAACAGCAGTGGACATTCGTCCGACCTCTGTATCCTTCTGCATGATTTTCTTAATGCGACCCTGCACGAACAACAACTCAGGATGTGTAAAACAATTTCACCAAGAACTGAGCAACAAACTACACACAATACTCACGGGTGGAAAACGAACGTTGTACTTTCTTTTCTGTCCAGGCATGTCGATCGTTGGTAATCCCCTGTTCGGGTTACATTTTGAGAAGAAATCTGACAGTTCGGACGACTTCGGTCTTCCATTTGTTTACCTTTGACAGGAAGTCGTGCCGCTCATGTAGAGAGAAGAAGCGGATAAGTAGAGGACCACTACACCAGACCACGCCCACTACACCAGGTCACGCCCACTACACCACGCCCCCTAACTCGTCTCATTAATTGTAAACGAGAGTCGAACGTTGTTACATGTGAACACGTGTTGTAATGTGTTGTGAGATGTTTGTTATAGTTAGTGTACTAAAATTACATTTACATTTATTTCAACAACGCCGAAAGTGAATATCTTGCTTGAACTTTTACAGTAGAACTGTAAATTGGCCTCGTAGTTCAAGTTTTCAATTTCTATCATGTGAAACCCATTGTAAAACTGAGAAATGTTCACAATTCCACTTTGAAAGTTCAAAGTTCTAGTGTAAATGTTCACTAGGAAGGTTCACGGTACTAATTAAAACATAAATAAAAAACATCCACTGAAAACAGTTTAAAGAATCTTCCTGGTTTGATATTTTATTATTAAGGACAACGCAGGTGAGTAAAGGAGAGGTAGTATAAAGGTAGTTTTAAAGAAGGGATCCAAGAGAACCATGTTGAGGAAGAAATAAGGTCGTGTGTGTAAAAACATTGACATTGACAGAGATGGTCGATCTACATTGGAAAAAAAGTTTAACGAAATCAGAAGAATTATTTTTTTCTGATATGCACACAACAAAAAAACCTATAGAATTGAAACGGGTATGATTTAAATGTTAATAGACGTGCACTGTCTAGTTAAATGCAAAATTGCATAACAAATCAAATGTCAAACAAATATTTAGAATAGCAGCATAACTATGATGCACTGGCGTAATTTATACGGGGATTAGTGGGGTTATGACCCCCCCAATAATTTGATCCAGTCATTGTAACCCCCCCAATAAAAAGACATCATTTCAGCATAACCCCCCCAATGTTAGACCTAAAGTTACACCCTTGCTATGATATAATTGTCTAATTACATCATGATGTCTCTCCTTGCTAAAAAAATAAAAATAAAAATCCAGCCAAAAACAGCTGGTCATAACACACCCTATTGCTGGTCGCCTATAGCTTGTTCACTAACTTTTCTTTTTCTGGATGACCAGCTGAATTTGAGCTAATTTAAAAAAAATAATAAAGCAATTTGGATGTAATTATAAGGCTTGCACTGTTATTATGATTGTTTTACATTATAATATTCAACATTATTATTTTGTATCTACATATGACCCTGCTGGAAGTTTAGCTCAAGACCAGCTGGTCAAAAGTTATTTAACAGGATATAGCAACCAGCTTAACTGGGTACTGGGTATACTAAGTAAAAAATGACAACACAATCCAAACAGTTTTTTATATTAACGCCAGATGGCAGTATAACAACAGTGCACAATTGACTAAAAACAGCAGTGATCCTAGCGCCATCTAGTGGATACTTGTTCAGATCAATGATGTAGCAAATGATCATTTCGCGTCTAAAATGAGTGATCTGAAGATATGGTACTGCTGCAGGAACTGTGTGTGTCCTGAACATGTGACTTTCATTACCATGGGAAATACCATGGCATTTAGAGGTGGAATGCTATTTATTCTGTTGTGAAAGTGGATTTTGGCTGTGATTGAACTCTCAACAAATCTTGGTTCTGAAGTTAATACTGTAATTTAATGGAGTGGCCTTTGGATTTAAATGCTCTACATTAAATATCATAGAAAACCTTTTATAAGGTTTAAAGAAAAATGTTGCCGGTCAGGACGGTCAGGATGTAAGCCACTAAACCTCAATGTTTTTAAATTGTAGTTAAGCTATTGGTGTGTCTTTTTTGTTTATCTTGCATGACTTGATCAGAATAAATGACAAAATAAATAAAATAGAAATGTTATGTTATATTAGGCTAGCAATTGTTCAGTATAGGACTGGATTATCTATAGGGTATGAAGTATGGCTGTATTATATGTGTCACACATCATCATGTGGTTTTCTTCAGCTCTAGATACTGGCTGTGTAGAATTTAGTTGTGTAATCTTCTGTAAGTTTCCTTACACATCCAATTTGGATGAATGGATAGATACTCACCATTTAAATGTTTGAGTGAGTGAGCATGTGTTTTCTTTATACTTGTTTCTAAGGTGTGTTATTCCCTACATTGAATGCTATTTCTGAAGAAGAAAAAATGTTTAGCATCCACCTTAATGATTATTAATTGGTCAGAAGAGATACATAATATAACATCAGTAAAAAGTACATAATTAGTAAACTCATATTATTTATCTGCTTTTGATTGACATTTTTACATTTAGCAGAGGTCTACAAAGTGGGAAGTGGGTTATGGTTAGGGCTTTACAGTTACAGCGTACAGCTTGAAAGGATAAGGGCCTTGCTCAAGGGCCCAGCAACACCCTGCTACGTGGCACTTAAAATAACTGCTTGCCCCTGAGATGAAACTGACCCTGAACGTTGTTATGAAATGGGAAATAATTCAGACTTTTATGTTGATGATGTACATAGTGAGTATTTAATTTGTCATTCACATTTCACGTTGTATGATTATAGATTGTCACTGCAGATCTTAATGTGTCATGACATGTCATTATTACAGCAATCATAAATGAGCAAACTCAATTACTGCACGGCAATCACAATATATTACATATACATGTGAAAGCAGTTAACAGGATGGTTCTTATTAAGAGATTGATTTTAATAAAGCAATCCAACCAATGCAAACGTTTATATTTAGTTCTAGAACTGCTTTTAGATGCCTTTTCAGATTATTAGTCAGTAAAACTGACTGAGATTAATACTGTGTACATTATTCCTGACAGACCACACACACACACACACACACACTCATGTATATATGTTCACACACACACACACACACACACACACACACACACACACACACACAC
>JAOTRQ010081967.1:0-11432 GCA_028565875.1 Hoplisoma paleatum
TCCTTCAAAAAACATTTAAAAACGTTTCTATTTGCCTCACACTATTCCACCTAGTTATTGTATTGTTTGTTTTGTTTGTTAGTTTGGCTGTACTGTATTCTATATGACTGTATTCTATATGCCATGTAAAGCAACCTTGGGTTTGGGAAAGGCGCTATAGAAGTGTAACATATTATTATTATTAGTATTAACCTGAACAAACTTCCTCCAGCTGTAAAGACTTGTGGTGGCATAACCAAACCAACTAATGGCTGGCAATGGAGACGATTAAAGGCGACTCATCAAGTATTTAAGTGACCAAACTGTTGGTCAACAAACTCAGCTTTTTTTTGTAAATTTTGTATACATTTAAGAATTTAAATTTGCTTTTGTTTACTTGTTTGTAAGGGGAAAATGCAAAGGCAATTAAAACTGGGAAAATGCAGAAGTGATTTGTGATCATTTATCAGTTTATTTGTTGTGTATTGTGCTGTTCCACATACAAAATTTATTGTTAGTGTTTTATTTATTTAAAAAACTTGCATTTATGTCACCTCTCAGAGCTTTTGGAGTGTGTATAACAACATCCCTCCGGTGTCTTGCCTACCCCTGAGATGTAGCTACCATTTAATGCGAGGAGAAAGAAGACCACTGTGGTAAAGTTCTGTGAAATCTTTATTATGCTGTGAATATTTTTTTGTGAAATGTTTTTATGATAATTGTATATTTATCATTTATCATTAGTGAGTCTGAGTTGATGACTTTGTTGTAAACTCAAGGCTTTGTTTGACAGGGAGGAGGAAAGTAATGCAAAGGGAGGTGTGTGGAAGATGAAGGTAGCAAAAGAATATACAGTAAGTTGAATTTTTTGAAGACGGCTTTTATTAACTATTTACGCTGATTTATACTTCTGTGTCGACACAACACAAGGCAGCACCTTCACCTCAACTTTGTCATTTTCTTTTTATAGTTTAGTGCAGGGGTCACCAACCTTTTTAAAACTGAGAGCTACTATTGGGGTACCAACTAATGCGAAGGGCTACCAGTTTACACACTTGTTTACACACTTGTGAAATCCAACATAATAATTAATAATGATATATTGTAACGTTCGTGGGTCGCGCTGAAAGGATGAGACGGATGTAAACAGAAGTCCTATTTTATTAACACCTTCGGATAACTCGCGGTTACATTTCCACCTTCATTTTCCTCGTAGCATCGCCCGGAACATCAGAGCTCACACACACACCGGTTCACTCCCAAAAACGTTCTCGCTCCCTACACATCTGAACTAGCCTCCTCCCTTCCCTCCACACACACACACACACACACACACACACGAAGCAAAATAACTACATGTGAACAGAGCACCCCATAATATTAAACAAACACATAGCCCATAACATTAAACACACACATAATTCACCACCACAACACTAGAGGGGCATTGAGTTTAATTTACCTTTTAGAACCCTTAGTTAGTTTAAAAATATTTGTACCAACTTTTAGTTCTGTTCCCAAATAGTTCTTAAGTCATGCTTTACAGCTTCCATTTGTACACACAGAGAGTTTGTAGATGGGGAATTTGTTCCGAAATCTAGTAAGGTATCTTAAAATTTTAAAAAACAAAAATGCAGACGAAGCAAAGAACTGAGATCTTTTTAAATCTAATAAATAATAATTTATGATCACTTTGTATGAATGTGTATAATTAATTTACAATTGAACATTTTTGGGTTATAGGAGGAAGCTCCTTTTTAATTATTTTTTGTAACAACACGCTACATTTAAAATTTATCTTCAACCACCAGTTCCAGGAAGTAAAAAAATTATCTTTTTCCAGACAGCACCAGTTGTTCATTAGGTACACACACATCTTGAAGTGTGAAATGAAATGTTAATGAGTTATCTTTAGCTGCATGTTGTGCTTTATTAATTGCATGTTTGGTCTGTTTGTTTTTCATGGTATATTAAGCTGTTAAGTAGTTGTTTTTTCTCCACAGTTAGCTGTATGGAAAGAGTTGCTTCTGGCTACTATTGGTGAACAATTTGCTGATCATTGTGCGTCAGGTAAGTGTTATGAAACACAAAGAATACAAAACAAGGCAATCCATGCCACTGGTACTGTTTACATGCATATTTATCATGCATACATACTGTTTAAGCTAACATCAAACAATTTTTAAACTTGTTTTTAGAGGATGAAGTTGTGGGTGTAAGTGTCAGCGTACGAGATCGAGAGGACGTTGTTCAGGTTTGGAATGGAAATGCATGTTTTGCCAATGAGGCAAATGTCCTAGGAAAAATCTATGAACTCCTTCCACAGATCTCATTTAAAGCAGTATTTTATAAACGTAAGTTTTCACTATTAATTTTTCACCAATTTAACCAAATTTTCTTGAATGTATTTACACAAAATATTTTACTAAGGTACCTTAGATATGAAAATTGAGTCAGAATATTTGTGTGTTAATAATTTGTTAACTGACTGTGTTTGTTTACAAGTTGTTTAGTTTATTTTGAACTGTGAAGTTCTTTTTGTTTGTGTTATAACCATATTATTAATACACACTTAAAAGCCTTCAATTTTCTTTAAAATCAGCAGTGCGTCTTATACGTTGTGACTTCTGTATGAATTCTGGTTCTGTGCTTACTGTCGTCGAACCAATGTTATGTAGTGCACAGCGCTCAGAAGTCTATCAAAATGTTTTAATACGAGTTTGCTAAGCTACACAGCCGCAGTGCTTGATTGATTATTGGAGCATTATGGCCACTGAGTAGTCAGGAGTCTCGCAGCATTTTATATGTCACGTCCTGCAATTTCTTATGTAGTTCCTTGACTCGGTTTTCACAGTCTCACTAGGGAACTTGCTGTGTTGCATGACCACAGTTCTCAGAAAGCATTCCATCTGATCACCTGTTTGGACCTCACTACCCACATCTTTGTTTCATGCTCGTCATCTCCGGAGTTTTAATGTACAGCTTAAAGTTTGCATTGTTTACTGTCTGGATATTCTGGTAGAATCCTACTTCTTTCTTTGCCTGCTAAATTCTACTCCCCCTATATTTCTTGTTCTGTTACACTTGGACTAAAATGCATTTCAGGATGCAGTCTACAGACCAAGATGAGTCAGCAAAGTAGAGATGTTAATGAGACATTCCCATTCTCAAAGATATGGGGAGTATAATTTTGGTAGTAGTTGTGTGGAATTTTGAATTCTTATCTGAATGGGCAGAATTCTACTCATTTCGTATACACACACTTTACGAAATCAAATTATAATGCGTTCACTTATATTGCACTCTTGCTGCTAATAAAATGCGAATGAGGCACATTGTTTGCCGTGAGGAACCAAATACTAACAGCAAATGAACAATAGAACTATATATACAATTCTCTTGGAAAATATGGGATGATGTCTGTGGTGGTGATCACTTTTTAATCCTCATAAATCCAGATACACCCCATCCTACATCCTTTATACAGTACTGGGTAGTACAGTGAAGTATAACAAAACACTGTCTGGCTACATTCCAGTGCAGATATACACCGACATGGTGCAAAAAATAGTGGAGCCATGACTGGGGAGAGGAATTGGGCGCATGCATAGGACACAATGTGCAAATAATACAACAATAAAGGCACAAAAAGTACAAGAACAAAAGAAGCTTTTGCAAGGTGCAGTGCATGATAAGGTGCAGTAAATAAAGTAGATATAACTGTGTATAATAGAAATGCAAATAGGCTAAGTGCATAGTTTGGTACGAGGTTGCTTTAAGAGCAGCAATATTACTCAGATGAAGTTATCAAAAAGGTCCAGTCACTTCAGTTTGTAGTACATTTGTTCTGGCTCAAATGTTCTGGAACCTATTTTCATTTGGCAGTGACTGAAACATAAAGGGTTAGGATTGTGTGGGGTCAGAGAATATATTTCTGCTATTGTTTGGACATATGTTATTATAAAAGTCTAGTATGGGTGGGAGTTGTTAGTCAGTTTTCACTATCTTTTGAAGAGCCTTGAGTTCAGCAGCATTGGCCTGTCTGTATGCTTTACATCACATGTGTTAAACTCCAGACCCGCAAGCCAAATGTGACCCGCAATCTAGTGGCTTAATACTGTTGCTTCCCGGGTAACATAATTGAGTTTATGGTCAATGCATGCTTTTTGACTTACTGTGTTTTTTGGTCTATAAGGTGCCCTCAAACGACTTTTATTTTGTAACAAGAAATCAACAGTGCGTCTTATGTATGGATTCTGCTTGTGCTTACCGACCTCCATCTGATTTTATGTGGTACAGGGTGGTAATCGGTCAAAATGTTTTAGTACAACTTTGGTGGTATTTTGTCATGCTGTTATTTATGTAGTTCCTCACTCGGTTTCTCACCATCTCACTAGTGAACTTACCCTACCGCAGAACTACAACTTCCACAATTCAGGTCATATGACCACGTGTTCTTGCTCCAACCAAACCTGCCTCTATTACAGCTGTTCTGTCAGTTATTTACTGAGTATTATAGCTGTTATGCTTCAGTGTACGAGCGTTTATGTTTGTGTTTTTCATCCTACCTGCTTGCTTTGTTTACGTTGTTTATGTTGTGTGGTTATTCCATATATATATGGACTTCTGTTTTGTTGATTGATGGAGAAGTAAGAGTTTCTTAACCTGACAAATTAACAGGATTTATGTCATATTAACAGAGCAACAAGCAAACATATTTTTACATCTATGCAAATATTTATAAGTTAAATAAGTAATAGATTAATGTTTAACATTAAGGAGTACTTACATGTAATTCGCATTACATTTGATTGCACTTAGTAACATTTATACTGTCTTACAGTTACATCTGGCCCTTTGAGGGCAACCATTGTGCTGATGTGGCCCTTTGTGAAAATTAGTTTGACACCCCTGCTTTACATAGTGGCTCTGTAAAAGTTGCAGAGAAGCTGATGTGGCAGATCGACTCTTCTCAGTCTGAATGTCTAGTGTGTTAAGTGAACAGGTGCCAAGGAACTTGAAAATACTTACCCCCTCTACTGTTGTGTTTTCAATGCTTAACTCAAGTTCAAGTAGCGAGTTCTGGCTCAACAGTGGAGAGAGGGGTTGCAGCCGATGTTGGGCGGGTGTAGAATGTGTTCAGTTCTCAAGCAGCATAGCATCTGAATCGTGTGCTTTTAGCAAGCGGACTTTGCTTTCATCCTTTGCGTTCATTTTGGTTTGAAAGTCTGAGAATTTTACATCGTCTCATAAACATAGCCAACTGGATAGTTTCAAAACCTTTGCAAAGATTTGAAGGCAAATAGAAACACTGTAAGAAATAAAGACAGTGTAAAATTGTTTACAACTCTAAATAACACTGCAGAAAAAAACATACCAAGGACATCACAGGAAAACAAAAAAGAAAAGGAATCCCTGGTTCAATGACAAATGCAGAAAAGTAATAAAGACATGGAAATGGAAGGACATTTCAACAAACACCCCACAACAGACAACCACAACAACTTACTTCAGAGCAAAAACTAGAAGAAGAATAAACATAGCCAAGAGACAAAGCTAGAAATTCTTTACAACCAACCAGATGTTTGTTACTCAGGAAATGGAGAACACAAATACACAACCATGTGTTTTATACATCTAAAATCAGCAAGAAATAGCAGCAAAAACATGTTGAAAGAATTCTGTAAACAAGAAATATACTATATTTTAAGAGATAACGAACTATACAAAAAAGATTTCACATTGGACAAACTTCCACCAATCTTGGGGGAAAAAATTAAAACCACAGACCAATAGCCCTGTCATGCTGCATCAGAATGGATGGTCAGTAGTTGCTTGGTTTTCTACACAGAAACAATCTCCTCAGCGAGATCGAAACCAGATTTTTCATAAAAACAGGAGCACAATGGGTAACATCACCGGATTGGAAACATCCATAATGGAAGCATTCCTCCAGGATGTACACAGAACTTTTTTTTACCTAATAAATATTATTTAGAGGTCAAAAATATTGCAACAAGTAGGTAAACAAATAGGACACACTTCAGTTCTAGTGAACATTTTTTTCTGTAGCGCATATACAAGAGATGGGGTTTTCAAACTTTTGAACACGAACTCTTTAACTTCAATGAATGAAAATGAATTTTGTTTATAAGAATGCAGTTTACAATGAATTTGTAACCTGTTGCAGGCGTATTACAACTTTAGTATCCTGTGTTTTCATTTTGTTGAATGTTAAAACCCTGATCTGTTAAAACAATAAGGGGGTTGACAAATCAATTAGGTTAAGCAAATGCTTCGAATTGGATGTCTAATTATCTAATACTGTATTTCTGTGCATTATTTATTTTAACATTTATTTCTCTTTTAGCACACGAGGAGCATCATGCATTCGAAGGTGGCCGTTCAAGACATTAGCAGACTTTGCACATTCAGCGCTGTTTCCTTTTTAGCATCATGTCCTTTGACTGACTTTCAATAATGGACTGAAAAGGGAAAAGGATAAACATCCTAATCAGAAGTGTTGTCTCTGTTTTACTTTGTGAAAACAGAATTCCGATCTTGTTACAGCTTTGTATTAATTTTAAACATTTTTAATTTAGGCAACACATATTTCTGCTATTTCTAATCATTATTTCACACAAGGTTGTTTGTTAATATATAGCTTGACATGCTTCATCACCACAATGTCATGACATGTTCGGTTTTATTGTGTTGGTATTTTTCTTTTGTTCGTTTTTGGTCAGATGTTACCCATCAACCTCAATGCTGTTTGTAATAACACATTGTCTTTTCATTGGAAATTTTATTAAACCACAAACGTTTTAGTTAGAAAATAGTTCCTGGGCTTTTAGAGGTTTTATGCAAGCATTGCACATTTTTGTTTGTGACATACATTCAAGCCTTGGCCCTGTTTGTCACATATTAATGTATAACATGCAACTTTAGGCACACTTTATTATTGTCCTAAAAATGAGTCCATCATGCAGTTCGGCTGCCTATATAGTTCTACAGCACTCAGTCAGGAAGGAACTGGGATGAATTGGTTACTTTTATATGTACTTTTTGGGAACATATTTTGTTGATTTTATAATTATACCATATGCAGCAAACATAAAATATGGTACAATATGAATGTTCTTTTCTTAAAAAATAGTGCACCATAATAGGCCAGTGCTTACTCTAGCCCACTTTGATTAATACCATGCCAACTGCTCCCTGATGCCAAGTGAGAGGTTTAATGTTCTTTCAGGTTTCTTTAGATTGCACAGTATGATTCTTCAGAATTTGTCCAGTTGGTTTTAGAATGATTCATTGATTCTTGGTATGTATGAATGACTTTTCTTCTCCTGCTTTCTTTATGGGTTGAACAAGTCTGTGAGATTTTTAGCCCTAGCACAGTTTTATTGCATAGGCCTTCTTGACAGAACTGTTCTATTTGTCTAGGCTTGGGACCGGTGCTAAAAGTCAGAGAATTTATTGCACTGATTACACTAATTTTGCCTTTGAGACCTGCTTAATTAATCAGTTCCTGTGCTGGAAATTGTAAAAGTATGATATTGGTGAAAGGTAGAACACTGATTATCCTGGTCAAGGGTGTAGTGGATCCAAGAATCACTGGGCATAATTTGTCGGCTTTTCATCTTGTCAACATAGCCAATCATATCTAGACATGAGCAGCTGATAAAGAGCTGGGGATTCAAATACCCCAGAACTAGGTTATCTGTGATTATGTGCAATGTAACCTTTACTGTTAGCAAAAATATATAGATTTATATTTTGCTACATTACACCCAACAAAATCAACAAAATATGTTTTCGCTTAAGCTGTTAATATTTTTTTTTTTTACTGCTTTGGTAATTTGTGTGCTTTGGTTACACACCTCTCTAACCATTTTCTCGAACTAGTATCTTTATAAATTTGGTTTCATGCTTTATCAAGTTTTTGAAATAAATGACTGCTGTTGGAATATCTTTCTAAGAAAATGGTCTAATTATGTAGTTATGTTAATATAGAACTGACAAAAAGTCGTGTATATATCTGAGTAGACTGAATGTGATTGGTTTTTGCACCAAAGAGATTCACCTCCATCATGCTGTAAACACATAGTTATAGTCTTAAGATTTCTCACTGCAGATTGGAGCAAGTGCATTTTCATTGTTTGTCACAGTGTTTGTCTTTGCAGACATCGAATCAATTTTAAAGCATCTGTTTTACTGTTCTGAACAATCATTTTAACATGTGTTAAATATGAAAGATATAATCCAATTTTGAATTACTAATGTGAAAAAGCACTAAAAGCACAATGATTTCATCCTGTAGATGGAATTTGTGCATGCGGTTGGTTTTCATATAAGCAGTTTTTCCTGTATACCACAAAGCTTTTTATGAAACGTGAGTACAGAAATGAGGGTGTTCAGGTTTTTTGGGAGTTGGGGGTGCTTTTCATCATTAATTTTGAATGTGAGACCTCAAGACTGATTGTTATTTTGTGTAAAGGTGCCTTGTGTTTCCCAGGGTTCAACTTACAGAATTTTCTGTTTTATCTTTATGTATTGATTCAGTTAAAATGTAAGTTGTTTTTGCTGATAGGTTTTGAATATTGAATAAACAAGATTCTACTTTTATCTACGTTGAAATTGGTTTATTTACTTTTATATACTTTTGCAGTGCTTGACCACATGGTGGCGATCAAGGATTTACCAACATGGTAAAACCTTTTTTGTTGGTTTGTAGCTTTAATTATTCTTGCTTTGTTTAATCGAAACCGGTTTTAAATGATACTAACGTGTTAATACCAAATGTAGTAAATATTTTTACTCATAAATATATTTTTCAATTTTCGCTTCGTGCGTACAGGATTTAAATAGCAACTAAAAGTCCATGCTTATTTTGAACCGGTCATAAAATGCACGTGAAATGTCAATCCTGTTAGTAAAACAAGATACCGGATTAAATACATTCTGCATCTTTAACAATAAAAGTCGTGCTTTACACAAGCAAAATCAAATGAACGTTATATCACACAAGGCTGCCATGTTATTGCTGTTCTTTATCTGTGAAAGCAACTCAGCAGGTGGATGTGACGTCAAAATCGAAATACTAAAACAAACTTAAACTACATTTTCATTAAAATGTTTGCTACCCACGTTTTGTGTAAACCGCAGTGTTTATGTTCTTAATTTAAATGTCTTATTCTATGTAAATATTTTGTGTGGTTTCCGAATATCGTTGCTTAGTTCCTGGAGCGGAGGAATACATTGTTTACATTGTGCTGCGTCTCTTCCCGGGCGTATCACTCAGTGATCCAGTAGTGAGAGCTGCAGCGCGAGCTGCGAGTGGATCTCTGGTACCACTGTTGATAACGAGAATTAACGAAACTTTTTCTTTGTTAACTTTTATCGAGTTGTCTCTTGAACACACATTATTCTGGTGAGTTCCATACTTGTTTATTTCAGATTCTTGTTTATTTATTTTTACGCTTAGCAGGGCTGGCTAATAATACTGGTAGAGCATATGCACTGACTGAAGAGCTAACAGGCTAAGTGTTAGCTAAACTAGCCAGTGACTTACATCTGCCTAATGTGTAATTCGCGATTAATAATGAATGTGCTCAGAAGTGTTCGAAATATTAACTAATTAATAAACGTTTTAAATACCGCTCATGATTAGCACGGGGACATTGCTACGAAGAAGTTGAAATTACATTGTTGAAGTTAGCTGATAAGTGTGCACAGATAGTGAAAATCAAGACAAAACCACAAAAGCGCTTTCTGGCTTATTATACAGCACACTTTTACAAACTTCAATAAAACTCATGTTCTTGTATTTTTCAAATGAAACGTAAGAAGATTATATTATTATCTTTCGTTAGCTTGTTCATAATTTGTTAGAATAGTTTTAGTATTTCAAAGTTTTTAGATGGGTAATGCTACTTGCGTAGACCTGTTAACGACAATTCATAGTAATTTAAGAATATGAAATATTTTACAAATGTGTTTAAACATTCGAAACTTATACGTAAACGGTGGGTGGTCAGCTGGCATTTCTATTTTTTTTATTTTATTTTTGGATAGAGCAAGTATTCTTTTACATTCATACCGCATGTGCTTTATACGAATTACATATTAAATGAAATCAACAGTTACAGCCAAACGGCTAATTGTTTATGTACAACCTTTTTGAAATTTTTATGTTCTTAATGTTTTTTGTGATATATCAAAAGGCATATGATCATGAAAAACAATCTATATCATTTGTTATAACGTACACATTGGCTTTTCTGTACTTTTCATGCCAGAAACTTGACCAGACAACATGACTTGCCATTGAAGTGTCAATGTTCTTAACCAGAAACTACCAGTTGTTACTATTGATCATCTTGTGGCACTCCAACTCTGGTCCTGTGTTCCTAAACTATACTGCAGGGTCACCTAATGAACAGTGTCAGATTTCATTTTTATTTTGGGTGTGCTAGAAGTGTAGACTTTACTGAGTTGTGAGCCATGATGCTATGAAATTCACCACAATAGGTATATGATACAATTTTCCCAATTTGTTGAAACAAAACGAAATACAAGACTAGTTATGATAATGGTTTTATATTTGTATTATTGCTAATAAAAAATAAACACCATTTGATTTGACTTATCAGTTTTTAATACTTACAATTCCTTATTTAGACATATTAGATTTGTGAAGTTTAATCTCTTTACTGTGTGCTTTTGGAGCAGATTTTGTACATTTTTTGTCACTGCATCAGCTTTTTTAAGGGAGTGTTGGTTGACTTGTAATGTTTATAGTGTGTGTGTGTGTGTGTGTGTGTGTGTGTTGGGATTGTGAGGTGGTTATTTTCCATGCAGGTCTAATTGCTCTATCGCGGGTGTTCAAACTTTTTGCAAAGAAGGCCTGATTTTATGAGGTGAAAATGTATTGGGCCCAGTCATTCAGTCTGACATTATTTGGCATTAATATTGAACTCTTAAACTATTTTATGATTTTGTTTATTGCAAATGGCATGTTTTTCATTTGTTCACACACTACACGAAGAAAGCTAAGCAGTAATAGTTTTTACCAAAAATAACTGCCTTTTATTATTCTAACATTGCTTTGTGAATCTGAATTCAGAAACAAATAATGTTTAGTTCTTTATATTTTGATTGTATTTTATAATCAACTATAAAAAAAGTCCAAGGATTCATCTTAATTATGATATTTAATTTCATAACCCGGTTGTTTTCAACTTTTGTCTTGCGGTAATGAACTGAACCTGCTACTCTCCATGTACAACAGTTTAGCTTCAGGCCAGTAAATATCAAATTAATGAAGTTCAGGTCAGCAATTACAGCAGCTTGTCAAGTGTGACAAGGTGGAACTGGGACGTTTTCTTTACAACAGGGCAATTAATTTAAAGAGAATAAATGTATATTCATCACCTTAAAATGTCTGAAGC
>JAOTRQ010081991.1:0-11430 GCA_028565875.1 Hoplisoma paleatum
TTCCTGCGACTAGTCGACCAATGGAATTTGTCCGACTAGTAATTTTTTTGGTCGACCAACGATTAATCGATTAATCGTGGTCAGCCCAAGTATTTACATACGTGTCCAATAATCTGACATTGATCGATAAGAACAGAATGTCTTTTTTTTATTAGTACACTCCCCAACCCCCCAATAACTTAGAGTTTTGGAAGCCTCATTGCTGTTTGCATTTCAACACCCCTATCATTTATAAAGCTGATTTACCCTCTGCCGTTGTCTAGATGGATGATGAATGTCTCGTTTCCAAACTTCTCAAAGGTCTCGTAGTGGTGACGGTCCATGTTGCCTGATAGAAAAACAAGGTAACGATTAGAAGCAACACGATAAGACGCAATATTGTTGTCATTACACATGTTCAAACACAGGGCAACGAAATGTTGTTCAGCATCTAACCCGACGTAAAATAATAAACACACGCAAAATGTAGAAATTATATATTTTTAAGACAGAGTTGTTACTTTAGTTTTTAATAAGCAAAGATATTTATTGTTATATGTTTATTGATTTTTATCTGCAGTTCTACAAACACATCTTTCTTCTCATTTGCCACTACATACTATCCCTAGGTAGATGAAATAAACCTGATTTGAGTACATCAGAACGTCACAGCGGCAGTTCTAGGGGGTGCAACTGGCCCCGGCCTCCCACCCCTCCCCCTACACCCTAGTTGGTGTAGACTGGTGTAGAACCTCCACTGGAACATGATGGATGAAGGATGGCTCACTAGTCTGGACCTTGGACCTGACCCCCCATAGTGATATACGTTATGTAATAAATATATTCCAATCGAGCAGCTTTCCGGGTGTTTCTTGAGACTTTTGGAGAGCCTTTATTACACCGACACGAACAATATGAGGATTACCCATGAGGAAGTCGAAGATCGTCATGTCCATGACATCCAGCAAACGACTGCCACTGTCATAGGGCGGAGTTTGTTTCACTTCATCGCAATAATCTGGATCCACCTCCCACCTAAAACAAACAAACAAACAGATGACGTCTTTTATGTGTTTAGAATGATGGTTCAGCGGTTAAGGTACTGAGCTAGAGATCAGAAGGTCACCAGTTTAAGCCCCACTATTTCAAAGTTACCACTGTTGGGCCCCTGAGCAAAGCCCTAGCCCTGAAGTTTCTATCGCTCAAAAATGGTGTTTAGTTGTAACTGTAAGTCGCTTTGGATAAAGGCGTCTGCTAAATGCTGAACATATAAATGTAATGTATTCATTATTAAAAGTGTTGGATAGATATTACTGTTACATTTCAAACACACATCTGCTTTGTGTAATAATTTTTGTATACAGGATAAATATATACAGGCCTCATAAGCCACCTAGAAGTAAAAATAAAAATACTTTTCTCTTCAAAACGCACAATGCAAAGGTTTATTCATTAGAGTCGCATATAGAACAATGCAAGTAAGGAATATGAACCCTTGCAGATCTGTAAAAAATGATTGCACACGTTCTGTCGACTCTGCCTTTGTGCTGCGCTTAAAAATGTCCAGGCCCATCTAACTAAAAATATGATCCCAGAGAGGACAGCCTATTGTTTTTTGGGGTGGTTATTCTGAGAGATGAATTCTTGCTGACGCAGCATTCCTGCGGTAGCTTTAATGAACGAAGAGGTTCGGCGTGCGGTGACCTCAGATCGGTCGAGAGGAAAAACGAGCAAAGATAGAAGTCTTACTCAGCTTTCTTGCGCTTATGATAGGAGCGACGCCAGGGGTTCCGCCAGGTCTTGCGCTTGGCGAGGGTCAGGTCGGGGAGGAACGCTGCCAGGGAGCCTTCGATCTGGTCGGGTTTTCCACACAGAGCATGTTCGGTGGAGCAATAATAGGAACACTCGCCGTAGAAACAGATGTTGTTGGCTGTGGGAAAAAAAATTAAAGGGTTTAAGTTTGGCACGGTTTGGACTAAACTGTCATTTTAAAGCAGCCAAGGAGGACGAGTTAGATCTGAAAAGAGGGTCATCAGTGCCTGGTTGGACAAAACGCTATATAGGGAATTAATTTTTCCATTAAAATTGCCCTTAATTTTCCATTAAAAATCAGCGTTGCAGAAATCAGGCCTTTAGGACTTCAATAGAAATTAGCAGAAACACTTTAATGTTCCCTTTAAATAACGAATTGTATTAAAAGTTCTTTAATGTTCTGTTTATTTAATATTATTTAAGGGACATAAAAGTTCACCTTAAACACAAGAGATAAAAAATATGGTTGTTTATTAATCCAAAATCATACATTGTTCCTTCTCAAGCCAGTTTAGTTTAATATGTTTTATCTGATTCTGTAATTCTATTATGCTGGTTGTTTACCCATTAAGTAAATTGTTGCCATGGAAATGGGGGAACTTTGCTGCAGTAAAACTTCAGTCACCGATGTAAATCTCTTACCGTTTCCTTTTAGTTTGATCTCTGAGGGATTGGAATCTTTCCCCTGAATGAGGGAAAAACTTCCCGTAAAATACTTTTTAAAAGTTTTGTGTAAATAAGTAATGAGTAAGTCAGTTAATCAAGTATTAATAAAGTATTTTAATAATTAGTTTTGCTATTTAAGGTTATGTAGGTTATGTGGTGACCAAAGATTGCAGTGTTGCAGTGTTTATTTATTCTAATTCTTATTGTAATTAATATAACATTACAGTGCTGATCTTTTAGATGAAAGAATAACTTGGCAAACTAGTGATTTTAACTGCTGATTAATTATTATTATCATTCTAACTAATTGTATTGAAATAAAAGTAGTATAGTATTTATCTCTTTTTATCTAGCTTTAATTTTCTATTTTATTTGACTTAATTTAGCTGCTATCTTTAAATATGTACCGCCCGATCTATGTACTCTATGTATTCGAGATCTATTAGATGTAAGGTGACCTTCAGTGTCTTGAAAGGTGCCGGCAAATAAAATATATTATTATTATTATTTTACTGATAAAATTTATAAGAACTGATCTGGACCTTAACACTGTAAGTACGGCAGTATTTTCGGCTGTAAGCGGCTGTGTACCTGGAGAGATGAAGAACGTCCGCCAGAGCTTTTTGTCGCGGGTCACATCTCTAATCTCGCGTGTCATATTTACTAACCTGCCAGCCACCGGTGGAACCCGCCGGAAATCTAAGATTCTAAAAGAAGACAAAACAAACACATCATCTATTGTCATGTCTTTATTTCTAACTGTTATAACTGCTGTCACTGGCCTCGCAGACTTGAATCCAATTTAGCAACTGTTGTGTTATCAGTAGCTGTGGGATGCACTGCAGTCTGAATGGCTCCAGAGTGCTACTCTTGGTACTCAAGACTAGTATTTTGGATCATCACGCTCCAATTAAAAACATTTATTATATTATTTAGGTGAAGGAAAGTGGTAATGACCAGGCAGTTCTAATATAGTCGGCCATTATACCTGCTCGGAGACAACGAGGTAACTTAAGGATTCTTAAGGATTAAGAACAGCAATTGGATTTATTTATTTATTTAGCCGTAGTGCAGATTTTGTTTTCGTCCATGGTGCCTTGCCGAGACTGTTGGACACGCTCACTTGTGTCCTCTCTTCATCCTTTACTTTTCTGTTTGAGATAGCTCCTACGTAGTGGTGCTGCTGTATCACTCCGAACACACTTCCATACCTCTGAGCCGACAGGCGCTGGGCTTTTATCCCGCCTACCCGCTTGAGGTTTCCACTTGTGTCCCTTGCGCATTTCACCTCGCTGTTCATTAATCAATTCTATTTTGTTCTTTTTCCGCATCCTTGGGACCGGCCTCATCCTTTAAGTGAGTCTTTTGCATTGGAACAGACACCCCACCGAAAACAATAATAGGACAAGTAATTAGTTGTAAGATTTTAAATGTTATGAATTAGCAAAAACAGATCAGGCAAGGGCCAGATCGTTTCTCACAGTGCTGTGTTCATTAAGCTTCAGGAAAACAACACATTTAATAAAGTAATTACACAGCAAATGAGCTCGAAACTTTGACGTAACGAGCACACAAACCCGACAGAGCTCAGCAGATCCGGGTGGAAACGCAAAGTCATTTCTTAATGTGTCTGCCCAGTGATTTAATAATTCTCTCCATCGCTGACAGCAGCTGTCTCAGCGTGGAGGCCCATTTATAACTCATCCGCTTTACGACGCCCCTACAGCAGCTAATTATCGGCTTTTTGAACCACTGTGTGTTTGACCTTAGCTTTCGGTCACAAATTACTGTCCCACTAAAGCCTTGCGAACTGTATAATGTTTGAAATGAGGCGTTTTTTTTTCTTGTCATAAAACACGGAACGAACTTGGATTAATAATTACAGTCTTACACACGCCTCCAATGTTTCTACTTTCCTTTTTTTTTAAAGCATTCTAGACATTTGGGTAAAATTAGGTCCAAAAAGTAATCTACAACAGAGGTCCCAAACCACGATGCCGTGGGTTATTTATTTTCTGGCTGCTTTATATCCAGAGAATAATAAAACCTAGATTACAAGAAAACAAATTTCGAATGCTCTTCATTTGCCTGTTTTCGTCTTATTGTCACGCCCTGGGTGGAACAAGTTTCTAGTTTTAGCATAAAATGCTTATTTAACATCGTTTGTCTTACAATCTTATATGAAAACAATTTGTGTTCTGTGCTACTGTGATGCTTGGCACCCCCTAGCTTGCACAGCAGGCATTGCATAAACTGCAAAAACAAGAAGAGAATTAAAAAAATTGCCTAATGGGTAGAACTTTCAGCTATGAACCGAAAGATTGGGGGTTTAAATCCAGCCACTATAGAGTCCTTGAGCGAGACCCTTAACCTCGTCTGTTCCAGGTGTGCCGTACCTCGGCCGACCCTGTTACAGTTCTCTGACCCCAACACATCTGTAGATGTATTAACAAATAAAGGCATTTTATTCTATTTTATTATCTTCTATTATAAATAGGGGTCTAGAATGCTCAAAATCTATTTTAATACTGATTTATACTTACCAGCACCTTCAACCAGACCACAAGTGGGAGCACTATAGTCATCAAAACACGCTTGTAGTTACATTAGTCGCTCCCTGCCTATAGCGGTGCGTTGATAATTGTTTAAATTGTTCAGCTCCAACCTTTTTCGCTGATCGCCATACACAAGGGTAAACACAAAGGTCAAACTCGAAGCCCTCTAGTGCTATGACCTCATTACGTATGACCTCTACGCAGAACAATAAAATGAAAACAACAGAGTTGTCTTGCACAGCGCAGACACAGAAGTATAATCAACACAGAAACAAGCGTATCATCAATACAGAGATAAATAAGAAGGGGTTATTGTCCAACCAATAACTGTCCTAATAAGCCTTACAATTAGGTCTCATTTTTGAAAATTATATATCGATAATTTTAATTAAACCTAATACAGATGTAAAGAGTTTATTTCATGGGCATACACTAGTTTAAAATGATTGCCCATGTGGCACTATAGGATCACAGTTCTTATCTTAATGAGGCCAATGTCTTATAAGTCCCTATAACCCTGTTTAGCAGCTGAGGCGCCTGTCCAGAACTGGAGGAGGGTGGCAATCAGAGTATCCGACTGCGCAATCGGAACTTGACTCTCCATGCGAGCGACTTTAAAGTAAAGGCAGATCCGAAAGAGTCTGTGCACTGTGCTCACTTAATAAAAGTCCTTCATATAATAAAGTCTCATTGTTATAATGCAGGAGCAGCTTGTTTATTTTTATTCCTTTTGTTTTTCACTGTGCTCCTATTTTATCCAACACACTGGATGGTCCAGGGTTGGTCCAAACCCGACCCCAAAGATAAAAGATAAAAACAAAACAACTTCTAAAAGAGGGTTTGAACTTGGTACCGTTGGACAACCAGGCACGTCGACTGATATGATTGGTATGATATAGTGGTCACATTAGATATCTCACCAGGTCCTGCCCTCCAGACCAGAATTAGCATTCGAATTGTTTGGACCCAAGCCTTGGCATTGGAATACGCCAGGACCTGCCCTAAGGGCTGAGTGTGTGTGAGAGGTAGAGCATCTCTGTGAGAACTTCCTTCAGCCATTGTCAACTGTTTAAACCCTGACGTTCCAGAGTTTACCGGGGCCCTGGGAGACAGAAACCCAAACCAGCAACATGAAGCCAGTGAGAAGCTTCAAAAGCACCCACAGTTTCACCCACTAAGTCATGCTGGGTGCAGGTGACAAAGAGCCCAGTGTTGAGACTCGGCCTTTAGCGTCTGGTTTATCTAGGACTAGAACAGGCTTGTAAACCGGCCGAGGACAGGATGACAGGTACGGGTTCCTTGAATTGCTTACCAAATTTCCTGTTTGCTCTTAAACACTTTGTGAAAATATTTAATCATTATATATCTCTTTCCCTATCATGTCCTTGGAAAAAACGAATCGCTTCTCACTTAAGTTGATTCGATGGTTCGTTCGAAACCGCCATCGAACCCGACGCTCAACGAGGGTCACGTCGGGGTCACCAAAAAAGTGTTTAGTACTAATGCATTACGTGATATTACGTCCCCATCATGCAATAATACAGCGTACGTTACATCTATATATAAAAAATGCCAAAGCTCCTCCCTCACTCACTCATTTATAAACTCCGAAGCCCCTCACTGACTCGAATCAAATCATTTTCTACTCGCGTGACACGTTTTTATCGACTTATCCCCCAGAGCGAAGCACGACTACAGTGCTAGTTATCATATAGAATCAATTAGTTTATATTCATTCCATTTACAATCATTTAATCATAAAAAAATACTTCATAATATGGCGTTTGCTTAATTACCCACTTAACGTCCAATGTTGAATATCTGCAACACACCACTTGAACCGTCTGTATTCCCCCGTAGTCGCTTTGTGTTTATTAAAACACATTATTTAATATTTAAATATTATTTACAGTGGAACCTCGGTTAACGACCACAATCCGTTCCCAGACGTTGCTCGAAATGGTCGCTAAACGGATTTTTAGCCCCCATGATTGAGGGCTATATTATTAAAATAAAGCACAAATACTTTAACAATTATTTTATTTAAAAATATATAGTCTATATATATATATATGAGAGCTTGGTCTGAGACGCTGGTCGCGTGTGGGTGACGTAGCTGTTCACTATCAGAAACTTTGGCTGCTATCCGGGACAAATATTTTGTGGGATTCTTGGTCGTTATCCGACTTGGCCGGAGGCGTTCGCTAACCTCCTTCGCTAATTGTAAAACACAACACACAACTGCAAAAGTTGTGTGTTGTGTTGGCGATAAACAAACAGACAATTGATGGTACATTTTAACGGGGTACGCTGTAATGGACGCTAGATTTGGCCAGCAAAGGGGACACAGAGGCATAAACGATTGACATTAGCTTGGTTTAAAACGGTTTAAAGCCGGCTGCCGTACTCCGTACCGTTGGGGTACCTTCGGGTACCTTCGAGTCAGCACCCCAGCATGGAGAGTCACACCTGATCTCCACAATTCGTATGTTTGCTGGTACCTCAGGCTACTAATCACAATCCTTATACAATGTCAACAACACAACCTGTTTTTTCTTATTTATTCGTAGTAGTGACCAATCGTGCCCTCTAGGGAGGGGCCTCCCGGTGACCTGTAGTGGAGTTAAGATCCGGATATCGTGCTGTGCCAGCTAGATCCTTGGAGATGCTATTTCCAGCGTCCAGAGGAGAAAAAAAACAGTTGCAACAAAGAAATTGAGTCTCAGCATCGGATATCAACACTCGCTTGCACAAATGATCTCACGGTACGGTTCCTTATTAAAGTCAGCGGGACGTTTCTCCCAAATTTTTATTGCTCCCATAGACACCTTGTTATCCTCTGAGTCACATCACGGAGGGGGTGGAACGAATCCGTCCTGCTAAGTGTTTTTCAGGCTGGTGGCCAGAAGTTGGCAAGAATATCTGTAGAATCAGGGCTGGTGGGACCCACGATGCCCTCTGGATCCATAACGGACCGGTGTGGCTGCTGGTCTTTGTCTTTCTTCCTTTGTGAACCAACCCGAGAGGTCACATGATCATTTGTCTAACTGAGACCAGCTCGATTGATTCGATGATCTGATTTCATCTGATGTGCCCGGTAACCAGATAAAGCTTGGATAACAAACCTGGTTCAGGTTCTCACCTCACCTCAGCTCCGGATCAGAGTCCAAGTGTCCAGACAAGGAAATAATCGTGTGTCCTGAATCTTTTAAAAAAAATCTCCAAACTTCTAAATGCTAACATTAGCTTAGCGCAAGGGTGGCCAAATGTTTTGCAAAGATGGACAGATTCCAGATACGGTGAGGTGAAAATGTGTGCGATCCGAACATCCAGTCTGACATTATTTAAACCTTTAACGTGCCACAATTGATCTATTTTATGCAATATTTTGTATAATTTTTCTCTTAAATGATGTCAGAATTTTGCGGCTCCGGTGACGCTTAGGGAAATAAAAAACGTTCCCAGAAAGAAAACGTGTCGGGAACTGAACTTATTTCTTTATTACAAAACATGATAGAGACGATTTTAGCTTTTTTAAAGCAGAGAATGACAGTCTTCAGTAATCTATTCTGTAAAGGTAGAGAACATACCAAACAACAGCCTATTCTATTGTTATTAAAAAGGATCTTAAACTAAACACTGAACGTTCCTAATTTCATTCAAATCACTTTTTTAGTTCTTTGTGCGCTTGCGAACTCTTTAAGAACTTCTGTTCATACGTTTTTAATCATCATTCTCTTGTACTGAGCATCATCTACTGCCATCTTGTGGTGAAATATAAAATATATGAGTATTTTTGTATGTGTGCATATTATACTGAGGTCATCATTACTGATGGGCTGCAAATGTTATTGGTTTTACGACCGAAGCTGAAGGCAGGTAGAAATGTGAACAGCCCCCCCCCAGACACCCCCCTGCCCCCGGGCCGGACTTTCAGCCTCCCATTTGGTTGTATTACGATTTGAGACCCACCTGTCGAGATGAAAGGCGGCGATTTCGGCGTTGTGCCTCTCGAAATCCGAGAAGTAGAAAAAATCCGGCGGCGTTTCTTGTTCTCTGGTTTGCCTGGAGGACAAAAGATCAAGATTATGAGTTAAAGCACAGTGTCGAGTTTTATACTTAATTATTATAACCACCAGCTCAATATCTAGAGGTTAAAGTGGCGCATGTCTTTAGACTGTGGGAATAAACTCACACAGCGAGGAAATATAATTTCTTACTTTCACCTGTGGTAAAAAGTGATAATAAACTAAAATAAATAAATAAAATCCATGTTTTTAATCATCCATCCATTCTTCCATCGTTGAGTTTTGCCGGCGTTTAATCCTATTTAGGGTCCTGGTGGGACACTGAGCAAATACACTAAACACCTTAACAGGTCGCCAGTCTGTAACAGTCTCTGGTAATAATAACCTGACTAGATATTTTAATCCATCCATCCATCATGTAGTTTTACCAGCGCTTAATCCTCTCTAGGGTCACGGTGGGACACATACTGAACGAATACACAAAAGACCTGAACAGGTCGCTAGTCTGTCGCAATCTCTGGTAATAATAATCTCACTCAGTGTTTTTAACCATCCATCCATTCATCCATCTCTCCATCATCTAGTTTTACCAACACTTAATCCTATTTAAGGTCATGGTGTGACGACCTGAACAGGCCGCTAGTCTGTGGATGTTTTTAACCATCCATCCATCCATCCATCCATCCACACACTTGATGTTTTAACTATCAATCTATCCATCCATCCATCCATCTCTCCATCATCTAGTTTTACCAGCGTTGAATCCTCTCTAGGGTCACGGTGGGACACATACTGAACGAATACACAAAAGACCTGAACAGGTCTGTCGCAATCTCTGGTAATAATAATCTCACTCAGTGTTTTTAACCATCCATCCATCCCTCCATCTAGTTTTACCAACACTTAATCCTATTTAAGGTCATGGTGTGACACACGCTGAACTGAATACACAAAAGACCTGAACAGGTCGCTAGTCTGTGGATGTTTTTAACCTTCCATCCATCCATCCATCCATCCATCCATCCATCCACACACTTGATGTTTTAACTATCAATCCATCCATCCATCCAACCATCTCTCCATCATCTAGTTTTACCAGCGCTCAATCCTCTCTAGGGTCACGGTGGGACACATACTGAACAAATACACAAAAGACCTGAACAGGTCACTAGTCTGTGGATGTTTTTAACCATCCATCCATCCATCCATCCACACACTTGATGTTTTAACTATCAATATCTGGTAATAATAATCTCACTCAGTGTTTTTAACCATCCATCCATTCATCCATCCATCTTTCCATCATCTAGTTTTACCAGTGCTTAATCCTCTCTAGGGTCAAAGTGAATACACTAAACACCTGAACAGGCAGGTCGCCAGTCTTTGGTAACAATAATCTGACTCGATGCCAAGATTCTAACAGAAGCGATCGTTCGTTCCGATTTTATGGGTGTTTTTCCCGGACTCCCAACGTCTCTAATCAGGATTCATGGCTTCCCTTGAAACACTTGCTTAAATGCTTAAAGGAATTATAGATTTTGTTCTCATGCTGCAGCCGGACTGAATAAAAAGGGACAGAATAACTGAACAAACGAGCATGTTGAGCATGTTAGAACAGTTTTTCCTCATTAGAGTATCGGGCCAATAAGACATTATGCACAGTTTGCATTTCGCGAGTGGTTTCAGCCACAATTAGACCGGCCATTTGTTTGATGGATGGATGTCCGCATCCTGGAAGTGAAGAACCCAAGACGATACTGTAGTTTTAAACCACCATCTCCAAGCTTTACAGTATTTGTGACCTCGTCGTTCACGCCACGTCATAATACCAATTTTTTTTGTCTGTATTACTCGTCACCGTGGCTCGGAAAGGTTCTCCGTGCGGAGCTCGAGTGGAGGTGTTTTTCACAATAAGATCCGAAGTGAGAGTTGTTTTCTGGAACGACTGTTGTGTGACGGGACGATCTGTCTCTGACTGTCAGAGGCGAGGCAGACGAGTCGGCCGGGTTGTTGTGTGACCCAGGTGTGCGCCGCAGCTTCTTAACGGCCTGCCGCCAACATTATTACAGCCATCGGTCTCTTTCCTATCCGACGCAGCCCAAAGCTGTCATGGTGTTCTATTTAAACGACCGCCTTCCGTCCGACCGTCTTCCTTCACCCGCCCATAGATCACACACTGGCGTCCTCTACATTATATTTTCCATTCATCATTCGTTTATTCTTTCTTTGTTGTGGTTCGTTTGCTCATTGGTTCGCACATTCGTTTATGCCGTCTACGGTTCAGTCTTTTTCTGTTTGTGTTCTGGTATTGGCGGCACGGTGGCTGAGTGGTTCAGCACTGTCGCCTCACAGCAAGAAGTCCCGGGTTCCATCCCCGGGTCGGGCTGGGG
>JAOTRQ010082002.1:0-11429 GCA_028565875.1 Hoplisoma paleatum
AGCATTAAAGGTAAAACTTCACAAATATGGATCCCGGTCTAAATGGTATTTTTAGTCGACTATTAGTCGATTAGTTGAAGTAAATGACGACCTATGGTCGACCAGCAAAATCCTTGGTTGTGGACAGCCCTACAAATAACCATTACTAGATTTCTAAAGTTTATCTTGTCTGTAATGCTATTATATCCTTATTAAGGCTATTATTTTGTCCGTTGCTTACTGTAATCCAGTTACTATTAATTATTATTAGTTTTAAATTCACTGACTACTTTTGGTGCATAAATAATTTAGCTAAGCAGATGTTTTTCATTTAATATGACTGTTGGTCACCTACAATTTATGTATTAGTCTTATCCTTATATCATTTCTAGGTGTGTGGAAATGACATTGTCTGCAATGATAAGTTTACTACTGTTAAATTAACCAGTTTAAAATATGTTCACCAAGACTTGTTATTTTTTACCCAAATTAAATGTTTTATTAAATGTGAAATACGTACAATTTCTCAACATATTTGTCATTTGGGGTGCGGTCAGTAATTGTTAATTCTCTTGGGTACAAAAAAATTCATATAGAATTAAAACAAGAAAAGTTTTTTAATTATACATTTCAGATTGCACCACCAACCATTTTGTTGTGTTGAACCCTTTTACAAGTTATGCAATGCATGTTACACCTTAACATTCATTCTCTTAAGTGAAAAAATACCAATATTTTAAAATGCATTTATCAAATTTATTTAGTTAATGAACCAAACGTAGTAAAAATGCATATTTTTGAACAGCTACACCACAGAACAAAAAATGTATAAGTTAATTGTGTTTATGATTTAAAATAGCATTGCTGAAGACTTAAGTGCTACCTTATTTCAAGTTTATGTGTGCATTTTCCTTATTAATATTGTTTATTTCCAATCCTCCTTTATTTGTCCCATTGGCACTTAAAGTGTGATGTTTGTGTGCAATTTAAACATATGCTTGTCTTGTCTGAATCCCAGGAATAGCAGAAATATAAAATAACAAAAAGAAAAAAAAACAATGGAGAGTCCTACAGCATGCCCTTCACTAAAGCCTGATGAGTGTTTATGTATTCCCCATTACCAAATTTTAAATGGAAAAATCTACAACTTTTTCAAATAAGATTCGAAGCATTGTATAGCAATTCTGTATTCGAACACCAGAAAGGCAACCTGTTTACTGCAGCTAGTCATAGCCCGGGTTCTAAAAGCATTCACCACTAGTTCAAAAACAAAAACATTACTCTTTTGCACGCACGCACGCACGCACGCACGCACGCACGCACACACACACACACACACACACACACACACACAAAAAAAAAAAAAAAAAAAACAACGTAGTGCTAACCAGAGAATGGCCGTTCAACTTCAAGCAGCCACATTGTCAGATTTGAACTAATGTGTATTATACCATAGAGACTCACTATAAAACTGATTCCTCTGTAATCACAAAAACACTGTAGCAACAATGACAAAGGTGTGGTCAGCTTTTTTGACTGGGCATAGACAACAGAACAAAAGCATATTAAGTAGAACTATGAATTTTTAAGTGGATTAGGAACAATAAATTAATTGGGTGTAATTAAGTCATGGTTGGTGAGAAGTTATCCTGGTGCAGCTTGCCAGAAGGAAATATTGTAGCTACCGGTACTAATGTCGATCAAACACAGCTAAAAAAAACCACCACATCCCATCCCGACAAACTGCGCCATCTACTGGGAAAACACCAAGAGAGCTGCAAACCAACTTCACACACACACACACACACAACACGCACCTTTAAAAAAACTAAAATCAAGTCTCCTCCAGAAAAAGCAGGATTAGCCTTTTATTTTTCTAGGGAAAAAATAAGCCACCAGTTTGATGTTGAATTTGATTAGAAAAATATCACCGACAACGAAAAAGGCAGTAAAGAATATATGCAGTAAGGAATTACACATAAAAGGAAAACATTTACATCATTTAGTAATTTCTAAATCGAATTACAATACTTCTTAAGCTTAATTTAAAAAAAGAAACAAGTACCAACTAAATACACCACAATGCAGCCTTTTTGTTTGCAATTCATCGTTTCAAGAGCCTAAACCTGAAACAGTATATTCGAACATGTTATTAGTTACAAATAAAAAACAAACAAACTATTACTGAAATGCAATTAACAATTAGTGTATTTATTTATAATTTTCCACTAATTATTAAATCTGTCAGGAGACAAAGAAAACCCCAAGTGCTGTAAAAATATGTATCCTGAATAATTCCAATTTACGTTGATAACATAAAAACCTTTAATTCATTGCAGTCATCTTGCTTTTGATTTAGAGTTACAGGCTTTGCTTAGGCACCAAATGGCAGCATAGCAATGTTTGGGCTTAATCTGTCACTAGTCCAGTACCTCAACCACTACCACTGACCTGGAGATTATGCTACTTAACACATGGTGGCAATTACAATACTTTAATTAGTAGATATTTTACCCAGGGGCATATGGAATAGTGGAAACATTATCTTCCTCTCATAAAAATGATGCATCTGCTAAATGTAAGAATGTACACTGAATTTTCCATTTAAAAAATGATCTTATAGTCACAAAACCGGACTGGTGGGTTTGATATAATTTGTATTAATAATTTTATGATAACAAGTGCTTATGTATTTGTAAAAAAAAATTACAAGCACATAGTATTATAACATAGTATTAACATTAGACTACTTTTTAAATAGTATACATGCAGTAAAATAGACATGTAGTACCTCATACACAATAGTTGTTATTATGTAGAGAGCAATAATTGTGGTTTGTGGGACAAAGGCAACAAACACCTGAGCAATGACATCTACAACATATGTGGGGAGAAGCTTATTAAAAAGTATTATGTAATTATACCACAACAGTTTAAAAAAGAACAAAATTCATGATTTGCAACCTTGGCAAAATTATTCAGTGCATTAGTAAAAACCTAGTCTAAGTGAATTGTTAAAAGAATGAAATACAATCAGATGTGTCACAAATAATACAAATCATAAAATATCAACAAAACAAAAGAAACATTTTGCAAACTTAGATGACTATCTGGGTCCAGTAAAAAAAACTTATACTTAAATAATTTCTTCCCCAGTGATTCTGTTTATTTTGGAAATTGCGATATTTATATACCTCTCGCTTTGTTGTTGCAAACACTTTTCACCATCTTTACTTGAAACAAGACCTCCATTTGGGCTAGCATGACTGGACCAGCATCTCAGTGTTACACAGAAGTACGACATCGATTCTCAAACAGCTGGTTAATGACTGAAGTATCTGCTAAAGTGGAAACGTCTCCTAGATCATGCTGGTTTGCTGCTATTTTCCGTAGCAAACGACGCATGATTTTACCTGTGAGAGATATTTAAAGTGTTACTTTCCAAGAACGCTTCATGTAGACAAACAAACGCTAAAGGAATAAGCTAGTACCTGATCTGGTTTTTGGAAGCCCAGGTGCATTTTGTACATAGTCCGGTGTAGCTATTGCACCAATCTTTTCTCTCACTGTAACAATATAACAATAACAGTAATTTATTATAGCTTTGACCAAACTGTAACCTTAGTAAAACAATAGTTTTATAACCATAAGTTTAAGTAGTCATGCCATTTGTGTTGTTTGTTTATTTGTTTCTTTGAATTTAATTTCAATCTTTATTTCAATTTATTATCAATGTCATTTTAACTTCCGTAATATACTACTATGAATGAAAATATGAAATAATGAATGAAATAATGAATACTACATGAAAACAGATCCCAAGCACAAAATTATTCAAGGCTGTCAAGATCTGGCTATCATTTACTATTCAGTTGATAAAGGCAGCATAAGACCTCAGTAACGTTGATGAGCACAAAAATTGTGGTCAGGTAAGTGGGTCTAAACATGCAACAACAAAAGTGGGACAAACTGCTGACCGGTTTTTGGTGAGCCAGAACACATTGATGACAGAGTACAATGGCTATGACAGCAGTTACAGAACAATAGAGAGACTAGTATGGCTGAAATTACAGATAGTTTAGGACAAGCTTAAAACTGAAAAGGCAACTGTGAGTAGCATAAACATCTCAGATTGCAGAATGGATGTCAGGCAGTGGATGATAAACTACACAGGCCACAACACAGATATTTATATATCCTGTTTGATTATTTAGGCATCTCTATGAATTTATAATTTCAAAGTTAAGCTTCAATAAATCTACTTAAGCCATCATGTAAGTCAATCAGGGTGTTGCTAACAAATAGAAGGCACCAAACATATTTTGGTGTTCCAAAATATGTTCCTCCGATTATTATAAAAGCAATATGTCAGAAATGTATAGGAAAGAGATACCACATGCTACAGTACTTTAAATATGATAGCAATTTGGCCCCAATCCTACTTTCTGAATCACATATGAGCTCAAAACACAGAACATTCTTAATCCATATAGTTCATTATGTTTGTTCACCCTTTGCAGCTAGTATAGCTTTAACTCTTCCGGAAAGGCTTTCCACACGGTTCAGGAGTAGGTTTATAGGGATTTTTGACCATTCTACAAAAAGTGCATTTGTGAGATCACATACTGATGTTGGACAATTACTGGCTCTCAGTCTCCGTTCTAATTTATCCCAAAAGTGTTTCTATCAGGCTGAGGTCAGGACACTGTGCAGGCCAGTCAAGTTCATCTGCCATTCATGACATGCACAGGTCGAATCCTATCACAGTTCCTCTGGTATTCACTGAGCTCTGTCTGCATGTCAAGGTGGGTGAGCGAGTACTTTTGGCAATATAGTGATGATGGTTGAACTTGCTATACATTGTCTTATTATTAGAAAGTGTATTAAAGCAAGTTTAACACACTAAACACACACCTTGCTTCTTTAGCTCAGCCTCAAGGGCAGAAGTGTAACTAACACCATCTTTGAGTGAGACAAAACAATAAAGACTTTCTCCTTTAACAGGGTGTGGTGTTCCCACCACAGCTGCCTCAGCTACTGCCTTGTGATCAACCAAAGCAGATTCCACCTCAGCTGTGCTTAACAAATGACCTGAAATAAATTCATAATCTATTGAAATACATTTTAAGAAAAATTAAAACCATTCAAAGTAATAAAATATCATCTTACCAGAAACATTTAGCATATCATCAATTCTTCCTGTAATCCAAAAGTATCCATCTTTGTCTCTGCGGCAACCTGAATATATAATCAAACATTGTATTTTACATTTTTAAAAAATTAATAAAGCTTAAAATGTAAAGAAATATCTTTTATTTTTATACAAACAAATGCATCGGAAACACTGCTCATTCTATTCCAAATCAAAACATGCATTATGATCAAACTTGTTATGTATCCGTTCCCATGTTATGTTAAAAACTCAAACATTTTTTTAAAAACTGTAGAACAGATCATTTATACACTGCCTGGTCACAACATCACTGGTGGTAAACAACATTGTTTAAACAAACAAGAACAAATTCACTATTCTGCTGCCGGACTGATTCCGGCAGATTGGTATAAACAAACAGCTGCCAAAGATTTTTAACTGCAGATAAATTAACACCCGATTAAACATTCAGAAATTTTATGAAAAATATGGTAAGCACAAAAGATTATTTAGTGGTTTTGTCATGGCCTGTTTAAGGCACTTTGAATGGTTCTTCATTTAGAATAAAATAGCCTTTATTGTCATTATAACATGCATTACAATTAAACTAGATTTAAACTGACTAGTCATTTGTGTGAATGTTATTTTTTAGTTTTCTGTGGTGGATAATATTAAAATATGACATTAACCAAAATGACTTGAAAAAAATCCACTGTTTATATCATTTATTCACTTTTATTACAATTGCATGATGAGTTCAAGATATATATACTTTATGTTCTCTTGTTTTAGACAAAAAAAACTCAAATGAATTTGAAGAAGAAAATAAAACATTATAAAACGACTCACATTTTTCAAATATTTAATTTATCCTGTTAAAATAGATTGTCATCTCAGTCTACATCTTTTTAACTATAATTGACAAATCTAGCAACATTTTTGTCTGGGTCATACTCATCATATATAGGTATGCCCGGTCAGAATGCTTGGACTCAACGACACAAGGTCTATTGATCTATTGAAGGTCCAAAGATCTTACTGCGTACAAGTGTCTTTGGGTATTTTCGTGAACATTTCCTCTGTTATTGGAACATAACTGCTTTAATTTTATGATATTTTAAATCTAATCCATGATGCCTGGGATGTGTGCTTGATTTCCATGTTTGGAGATTCAGCTGCTAAACGTAACTATTAATTCATACACAAAATGTTGAACCATTTCCTTTCGGACAGGCCAATGTGTTCCAGATCAACTTAGTGCTATTATTTTGATCAAGTCCAGTTCTACTTCATTGCGTTATTACACTTTCAGGTAAACATAGAAATACAGTGCATCACTTCTAAAACTACTAAAACAATTGATTAATCATGTTCATAATATTGGACTGTTGAACACTACTATAAATTAACTAACTACAAAAAAATGTCGACAGGACATCTAATAAAAAATATTAGGAACATTTGTATACATTAGCTCAATGTGGTTGTATAAATTAAATCAATGACCCCTTTACGTCAAAAAATAGATCCAAACAGATTTTAGATCCTGACTGAAAGTATTATATATTGTAATAGATTTACTGTTTTTTTTACATTAGTTTTGACTGGATTTACAGTAATAATTCCAATGCGTGTTACATGCATAAAGAAGAATTTCTTTTATCTATGCAGGGCAAGAGGCAGAAATGAGAGAATGGTAAAAGCAAGCACTGACAGTTAGTATGGGGCTTCATATTGATGGTTACCAGTGATCATAGGATACATTATTACAGACCTGCCCTTCTGAATACAAACAGAAAAAATAAGGAGGTTCAGAATAATTGTCAGTGCATTACCATCTCCCGTTACATAATATCCAGGAAATTTCTTGAAGTAAGTTGTTTCAAATCGTTGGTGGTTTCCATAAACAGTCCTCATCACTCCAGGCCAAGGCTGCTTAAATACCTAAATATGGGTCGAAATATTATAGATTTCAGAAAACCCCAGCATTTTATGTCTAAATTAACACTTAATATTATTGGAATTGGTGTTGTAGATTGTTTGGTGGTGGTAGTGGGAGGTATTGGGAGGGAGGTATTCAGAGAATCACTACCAGTAAGCGGCAAGGCCTAACAAATGCTCAGAAACGCCACTGGAAGCTCTGCGCTTGAGCTCGTTTGAGATGGACTAACTCAAGTGAAAAGGTTCCAAAAGGTCTGATGAGTCCACTCATCATTTAATTCAATTATATATAGGCTGAAAAGGATTAGCAAATTATTGCATTCTGTATTTATTATGTTTAACATAACATGCCAACATCACTGGAATTGTCATTATATTCACATTCTGGTTGACATGCAACTCTGAGACATCACCCAAAAATGACACAGCAAAATCATTAAGCAAAGTATCATAAATCATAAGCCACACTAGTTTATCATTATGTACTATACCAGGGGTCACCAACGAGGTGCCCACAGGCACCAGGTCGCCCGCGAGGACCTCATGAGTCGCCCACGGGCCTGTTCTATAAATAGCTTATTATAGTGTGGGCGCTAAGAGGGGAGGGAGGAGCCTAGTGCAGGTGTGTAGGGAGCGAGAGAGTTTTTGGGAGTGAACCTCCGATGTTCCGGGCGATGCTACGAGGAAAATGATGGCGGAAATGTAACCGCGAGTTATCCGAAGGTGTTAATAAAACAGGACTTTTGTTTATATCCGTCTCGTCCTTTCCTTTACCTACCCACTGGGAACTATATACATGCCATGTGCAATACATACTGTGAAATAATTACAACTATGTTTATGACACTCAATGTGCTTTCTTGTGTGCATAACAAATTTGCAATTATCTAGATCTACGAATATTATGAATCTCCAATAATGTGCACCTCCAAAACCATATATAATGCAATACCACATCTATATATTACCTGTATAATATCTGTATATTGGGTCATGGTCAAATATCCATTACTCATTGCATATGTCCACTGCAATATCTAATATTTATGTGCTATAGCCAACACTGTATTACAGCATATTAATTATTGCAATTGTATACAACGCCTCTGTGCACCCTACATCACATTTGTTTGTTCCTAAGTTAATTTTAGATTTTATGTATATGTGTGCACCGGTAAAAGGTTTCAGCTTCCAGTTTCCTTGTACATGTGTATAGTGACAATAAATGGCATTCTATTCCATTTGTATGCATAGTTGAGTTTTAGAACAGTGGTTTCCAGTCTTGCCTTACACAGACTGAAATTTTGATTGTGGAATTTTCTGAGGTATTAGCAATGTGCTGAACACATTGATTTACAAGTACCCTTGATCATGTAGTTTTATTAGTTTTGTTTGACCAGAAATAGGGTTTGTATATTGAAGCAGATGTTAGGCAGATAATTGTCATTTTTAATACGTTATTTAGATTCTAGTGCTAAAAATATTAATAATGACAATTTATCTCTAGAAAAAGTAGACCTACCCGTATGCATATCTTCATATTCTGCACCAAAGTGTCTCCACTGGAAGCCATACACAGGGCCCAAATCGCCTTCCTCTCGATCAGTAAAGCCATTTTTATCGAGAAACTCCCGAGAGCCATTTGCATCCCAAATCTTCACCCCCTTTTCTGACAACTCTTTGGCATTCGTTGAACCCTAAAAGTAAAAAAAAATGCTAACAGACTGCTGATGTTACCTAAACACACTCGGTTAAGCATGCAAACACTGCAAAACCAAAACATTCATACATTTCCATGTATTCGAATGATTCTGTTAAAAAAACTATTTTGTTATATATCATTAAGCATTGCTTTGCTGTAGTTTACTTCCAATAATGCATGTGCAACCCAGATAAACTGTATCAAAACATTTTTTTATGTATGTACTGTCCTTTCCCAAGACAGTTACTAACCATTTTTAAAATGTTTCCCTTTCAACCGGCAAATATTAGGATGATCATGGGTATTAAAATATTATAACGATACAAAGTTATAACAAAATGACTGTTAAAAACAGTTGATAAATGTTGTCAAGCTTTAATAAATGTCATTACTTGTTTTTTATCCACATTTCAATGACATGAGCTCTCACCTGGTCTGGGTAGTGAGTTTGCAATAATAATTGTGCATGTAATTACACGATAAAATCCTTGTGCAGCCATCATGCTGCAGTCATTTTTTATAAGAGGTTAACTATTTAATAGATTAGCATACCCCATTTGTTACAGTAAAATTTCTAGTACAATAACTGTCTGTTGAAACAGCACGACCAGCAGGAAGATTGTTGTTTACTTGTCGTTTTACCTCTCAGCCTTATGATAGGCTTGTTTTGTTACACCATTTTACTTGCTACATTGTGTTAACTTAACACACATTACCTATAATGCATTTTTACAATAATAAATGCAAAAATATTTATAAATACCTTTATAAACCACAGCAGCTCCTCCAAAATGCCCTTCCAGAAAACTCGTTTTGTCGTCAGTAACGGAAACTGATCTAAATTCAGGAGGAGGATTTTAGGTTAGAAGTGATTTAACAATGTAAAACAACTGACAAAAAGTCAGCTATAAAAAAATTTCAATATGCCATTATCGTATATAGACATGAACACTTTATTAGGAACGCTATACACACATATTATGCTGTTAACATATCCATTCACAAAATGATTCTTTTAATTTTCTAAGCATATTGAATTGCATCACAAATGTGCACACGTTCTAATGAAGCTCAGAAAATAGAGACTGATCCATCTCATGTACTTTACAACAACTACCAATTCCTCCCCTCTGGTAAAGGGTACAGGATGTCAAGTTGTAAAGTCAAAAAATAAAATTACTAATTTGTGCATAAGACTTTAAAATAAAAATGTATTTGTCTAGTGCAATATTGTTCATACTCTGATGCAAAGAATGTGCAATATGAATCGGAAATTTTGGAGCAAGTTGTACTCATGTACTGTCTGTTGAAAGCAGGTGGAGTCCTTGGATTCTTGAGCTTGATACAATATTCTAACCATACAATGTTGGTCTCAAAGGCTTAGATCTTTTTTTACTCATCAGTAAGACAAAACTGCACCCGCAGATTTACTTTAGATGGCAAAATTGGAAAATCAAGACAGTACCAACAAGACATTTTCTGACCACTGAATCATTGATTTCTTTTCTTACCTGAACAATTTAGATTTTTTAAAGCTCTCACTCTTTAGTGAAATTCATTACAGAACTCTGGATTGGGAGAAAACCAGAGCACCCAGAGTAAACCCATGTAGTCATGAGGAGAACATGCGAACTCCCAAAACCATTAAGGCTTGCACAAAACGATGAAAGTCATATTAAATTATGAGTATCACCACACACACACACACACACACACACACATTATATATATATACACACACACACACACACACACACACACACACTGTGTGACACTACTGTGACACACACAGTAGACGTTGATCTTGTACATGACATGTTTACACAGCCAATCATCTCATTGTATTTTACTTCTACGACAATAAAACATATTACCGCTTAGTGGAAGTACAGGAAAGTTCGATATTAAACAAATAATAATATTAACACATGACATATTTAAGACTTTTTTTCAGTGTAAAAGAAATAAACGCGATGTTTATTTTCTGGCCCGAATGCTTAGTCGAATGGTTACTGAAACATGACGAGTTGTTGTAAAAATGAGATGATGTATGAAAGTAACTGACCTCTGAGGCTGTATCTCGCCTGTAAACCAAAGACAGAAATCACTCCTGTTCCAGTCCGGTCACCTTTCTGCACGCCATGCTGCATTATGTACCGAATCTGGTTTAGATAACCGCGTTCATCACAGAACAGAGAGAAACAAGCTCCATCTTCCAGAACTTTCTTCTCCTCAGGCTTGTTGTTTGCTCCGGTAGCGTGTATTTCAGCAGTAGCGGGCATTTTATATGTCTATTAAACTATTTTTAAATAATTATTCAGAAAAATCAGAGAAAAGCCGTGTAGTTGAACGTTCGCGGGCTTTTTAGTGAGTCTGCAGACAAACACCAATCAGGCCTTCTGTTTCAGTCACGTGCTGCTTGACGTGACATAAAAACAGGAACTCTCACAAGTAACTCAAAAACATTTATCTCTGTTATGAACGATGCACATGTAATATGATGTAGTGTAAATATAACATGTCATAAATTACTTTAAATGTAGGTTTTTGTTATTTAAAAATATATTTCAAAAGAAATTCAAAGAAGCTTTATTTGTCAAATCTATATTACAAGATCTGAAATGCGTTCCTCTCCTACAGGGAGAGAGGCCGCAG
>JAOTRQ010082012.1:0-11429 GCA_028565875.1 Hoplisoma paleatum
ATATATATATATATACACCAAGAGTATACCAATTACTTTATGAAATGTATTTTATAATGTCTTTTTCAACTTAACTAAAATAAATCCCATTGCAGTATTTGGTGATTCAACAATGGGAATTTTGAGCAAATGTATGATGCTGCCATTTCACCTATACACACAATTCCTGTTCCAAAAATGAGACAGCAAATATGCAAACAAAAAAAAGGAACAGTCCATGTAGGAAAACCATTCAGAGACTTGGCTGGGCTTAAACTCAATCTGAGATGAACTGAAGCAAGTTCAAACATCTGCTGTGGTCCGACAAATTCGCCGTTCAAATTGCTTTCGAAAAACAATAGATGCCATGTCCTCTGGGCCTGAAATGACCATTCCTATTATTAATCATGTCTGTCATGGTATGTGGTTGTATTATTGCCAATTGCAAGGGTAAATTGTACATCTTTGAAGGCCCCGCTGCTCAGGGACAGATACACATTTTGGAGCAACATATGCCGTCAGCTTGTTTAGCTCACAATGTCCATGTGTTACAACAGCATGACTTTATAGGAGGAGAGTTACTGCCTGTACTCCAGACCTGGAGCGGCAGGACAATGCTGAACAAAAAAAGCATTCTCAGTTTGAGGCAAAGTGAAGTGAATATGTCCTTAATTGGGAGGTACTGATTGTAGCACTCTACTGTCTGTGAAGAATAAAGACAGACACATAACCCCTTCGACAAGGGTCCAGTACCGACTTTCACGACGCGACTTCACATGCAGATATGCTTTGTGGACAGAGAGCCACACCCTGATCAATGTATTATCTCTTGTCAATCAGTCAGCAGATGTCATCATTGCATAAGTTTGTTGATAGTTGCTAGAGTGCCACATACTGAGTGCCATAGTACACAGTTTGCCTGCATACTTTTAACTGTTCGGTGCTAATATTTAGAATGTAAAGCATTTTAAGAGAAGGAACAGAATATATCACAGAAATGTGTCACTCACTGTTACCCTGAATTATATAGTAAAGACAAAGTCTGCGTGACAGAAACATCTTTCAAACTTCATAACTGAACTATATGCTACCTAAAACAAAAGTAATACATTAAAACGGATTTCGTCCAGATTTCTTTAAAGTGGTTTTGAGTTGGTCTGAGCTATTTATGACTTCTTAAAACACCTTTTCCCCCAGGGTCGTCTTTGCATAGATGATTCAGACCTAATGCATTCGGCTATGATTGCTTCCTCAGACATTCTGCTTTCTTCTCTAATTCCTCAGGGTCTACATAACACCCGGTGAAATCAAACACTCACCTTTTGGCCTTAATATTTTCCTGCACCTTGTTTATGAAATAAGAAGCTCCCACAAGTTGTCCCCCACTCCTTTTATGGTTTAATAAATCAGAGCAGATTTTTTCTATTAAATTAGATGACCTTCAAAGTTTAGCTTTGTAGACCCTCTCAAAATGAGTATAACCTTTCTAAACCTATTAATCTTTAGAGCATAATATCTTTCTATCACAGATGTAATCTAAAAACAAAATACAAAGCTGTATTAATATACTCTCGTAATATTTTTGAATGCCACACTTTCCACATTAAAAAGTATCAGGTTTTTAATTTTGGAAAGTTTTACGCAAATTCACTTATCGTGACCTTATAGTAAACACAAAATCCAAATGACAACGCCAACAATATTTTCAGTTATTTACACAAAATGGATGCATTTTTCCCACTGGAGTTTTGCATGTCTCCTTTAAAAATAAAATATTTTGCTTTCCCTAACTTGTACACTCCACATTTCCCTGGAGAGGCTCACCCTTTTGTTTAAATGTTACTGCCTCACAGGAACAATAAACAGGAACAAGTTTCCACCCAAATTAATTATGCATAACACATGCTTAACTTGCTGTAAGATATTTTAGTAAAATTCGATGTATTTCTGCCTTCAGCACTATTGTATGCAAATTAAGTCTCGATGTTTTAATTAGGTTGGCTTTTGGATTTTTTTTAGGGTTGTGTTATTTGTCAAGCTTGTTCTGTCTGAAAAGTGTCACCCTGAACAAGTGTATTTATACCCTGTGTCCTCTGCATTTAACCCAATCTATGGCATGAAACACACACTAGTGAATCCACACTACGGGGCAGCAGTGAGCACACATGCCTGGCGCAGTGGGGAGCACGGTGGGGAGCCCTAGCCACAGCACATGGGGAGGATTTAGGGGTTTGGCGCCTTGCTCGGGGGCACATTCAAACCTGTCAACTATCAGATTCAAATCGGAAACCTTCCGATGACAAGCCCAGTTCTTTAAACACCAGGTCACAGCTGCTCCTATATAGAAAATATCAGGTTTGTTAGACACTGTGTAGCAGAAAGCACTATGAACATATTTTGGAATGTAGAATGGATCACTTTTGATAAAATAAGAGCACATGTATATGAAGAGGGGCATACAGTATATAGCAAAATTTTGGAGACAAAGCAAAATCTCCTTATATTGTTAATTTTCCTCTATATAGTGCACTCCAAACGCTATACATGTCCTTACACTGTGAAAACTGTATAAAACTGAACATAAACATGTAGTATAACTGATTTGTTTTGCTCAGTCATCATATTTCTTGCTGGGACTGCGATATGAATATTCATAGGTAGATAATGGGTCAACATGTGATTACATAGTGAATGCTCATTAGTCTCACTAATCAGAATATGTATGATGTGTTTTTTTATCTAGTGTCTGTGCGCTTCATAGCCTCTCTATAAAGACCTACATGAACAATATTTTCTACATGCATCTTTTAATATATGTAGAATATTTTCTACATGCTCTGCGACTAGACATAGTGCCTATATCTGTAGCACATATGCTTCCAGACCCTCTGTGACTTAACCATCAATATATTTATACAGAGCTTGCCTTACCTGTATTCGTGAGTACCTCTATGAGTAAGAAACATTGAATCTAGTGCGTTGTTCCCACAGCGAGCTGGCAAAAAGAATAGCCTGCTCTGACCAGCGTGACTATAGTTGGAGAATTTAATCAGCCTAATTGGTTTGTTTATCTATTATTTCTATATTTGCATGTTGGTCTTTTTTTTTTTTTTTTACAAATAGGGCTTAAACTGCTTATAGAAAATGTCATTCTGTTCTCTACAGACAGACACGTTGACTGTTTCTTTCTTGCAGGGATTCAGTTGTAGATTCCTAAAATATTTACAATATAATGAGACATTCTGGTGGAAGTGTCACATTTTCCTGCACACATTCAGCCATGAAACACTAAGAAAACCATTCGGTAGCCGACTGCTGCATTTTTCTATGTAAACAGTGACAGAAAAAAAACAGATGGAGAAGAAAAATCTGCACTCGGTGAGTTGGGAATATGCTCATCAGCATACAGTGAAACTCGAGGGGTTTTGGGTGCAATGAAAGTAATCAAGTCCAAATATACACGAGGCCAGAAAGAGACAAAACAATATATAGTGTGGCAGAGCAAACTCTGGCATGAGAGATCACTGACAGGTTTGGCATATCGGTGTGAAACAGAGTCTCACGCCGTGCCACTGTGTCCCAATCTGTCAGATTCTACATCTACAAACCAGCACATTGACCATCTGATGATGTGGATCTCTATGATTATATAAGAAGCCAACAGAGTAACATAAGAGAAACGGCTCAGCCGAAGAGACTGACTGTGCACTGCTTTGCTCTCCTGTGGATTTACAGCTCATTTTGTGGCTGGCACGGCTATTAGGGTGCTGAGCGATGTCTTGACTGAAGATTTCTGTAGTGTAATGATGCAATAGAAAGCCGAGGGACAGCCCACACTGGACACCATCTATTAAACTTACTTTTTAAATGATACATATTTTGGCAGTAAATGATCTTTAATTCTTTGTGCTTTGTCAAAAATGCATAGCGGTTTTAATTTTTGTTCAGTCATTTAGGCTAATGCTTGACATGCTTCATGCTACACACAGAACACTTTATTATGTATATTTAGCTGTTTCATACCGTTCGTTATGGATCATTTTCTAAGCTACAGCCACTACATTCAAGTAAGTGTAATAATACTGACTGTGCAGGTTTAACTCCTCTGTGTCCCATTTATTAGCCGTTCGAAATCCTCATTTGATCCTTACAGATCCGATTATGCATGCAGTGACACTAACATGGTAGCGTGTTGCTCTGGTAATGTTGATTGGACAATTCAGTAGTCTAACTGAAGGTTTAGGTTTGAATCTGGGCACGTGGAGGCTACTTGATTTTATGAGTGCGTGAATAAAGGCCTTTGTAGGTTGACCATCTGTGTCAATAGATTAAAAAAAATAATATTACAAGTGTATTAAAACATTTGAATTTAAATTGACAATCCTTATATTCTAGAATATAAAATTATACAGACGAACCTATAAAGCATTTTAGGCACACAAAGTGATACTATCTCATATATATTTATTTAAAAGAAATCTAGTGGGACTTGACTTTCATAATGTGAACAAAGTTCCCATGAATTAAGTTTGGTGTAGAGGAACTTGAAAAGCCAGCACAAACCTCTGACCCTACACCACCCTAGTATGAACTGGGATTGTAATTGTGAGTCAGCTCTTTTATCCAACATCAGTGACTGAGATTAAAATGGTCTTTTGACAGAATGGTAACTAATTCCCACAGACACCAAAAACTTTTTCAGAATATTACCGTGGTCAGCAGTCCTGATTGTACTGGAAGAGGCAGCACAGCAGTTTTCTTAAGGCACATAAAAAACTGAAAGAACAACCTTTCTAACCATCCTAATCCTTTATAGTTTGAAATTAGGTCAGGACTGAATAGAAGTTTTTCACTCATAGATAAAGAATAGAATTCTCATCATGTCTACCATTTTCCATTGATGGTCAAATCATTTCACCTCTACAGATGACATCTGCTCTTCTCTTGATTGTCCACTCAAAACATTACAATAGAGCTGCACTGCATGTGTCTTTTATACAGAGCCTTAAAATGAATGCACAAAATGGAAAAAAAAAACAAACCCCACAATAATTAGATATAATAATCCAAGCTGCAAATATATATTGACAGTACAATTCATCTTTTTTGAAAAAATATCATTATACAGCTATTCCTGAGCAAAATACTACACATAATACTACATTTGAATGATTTAACCATTCAAATCCCACTTTTTGTTGTATTTTACAGAAACATTGATGTTTATTCTGATAAGAAACTACATGGCAGCAATTTTATATTGTAAAAAAGAAACATTAAACTACTATTTTCTGATTATATATTCTCACACTAATTAATAGTCTATGTCTTAGCAGTTACCACAGAATCATGATTGGTTGTATTGAAATATTCTAGCATTAAGATCATCTGTTTACCATATGTTTTGTTCATTTGTTGTGCTTATTTTGTTTTTGCTTTCTTGCTATATTTCTCCCTTATCCTTGTTTTAACAGGTGAGTTGGGATGTCAACAGTCATCTCCCTGTCACACTCATCCAATCCTGTTGCGCTGCTGATCCAGATGGGGCCTTTAGTTTTTAACTGCCAGAAGAAATCTGCTCACCAGCCATGTTGGCTCATTATATTTCAACGTTTGCTGATTGACCTTGTGTAATTAATTTAGCTAATTCTGGGCTTGTGCTAGTGTTAATTTTGGTTACACTTTGCTTGATTACTGTTGTTTGTTATTTCTGTCTGTTTCATATCTTTGTCATTTAAGTGGGCATAAGAACAGGTTTGATGTTAGATACATTTGTGTAGATGTAGATATTTAAATTTGTAGACACTCTAGGTAAAAAGGCATATATAAAAACATGTACCTTTGAGCCTTCAAGTACTCAAACTTAAAAAATGGCAAAAAGCATCTTTTCAGAAGACCAGCTCAAATTGTTAATTGTTATTGGTGCACAAATTACTCACCTTTTACTACCACTGTGCTATAACTGACAGCCCAGAAGAAAACTAATATTGACATAAAGAAATGATTAAAGTTCATCTCAATTAAATCGTTCCCATTGTTCAAAATACAAGATACCATAAAAAGCTTTTGCATATGAAAGGTAATATTATGTTCAGTCTCATAAAAATAGTTTTAAAACAAATTATTTACTTGTCCAATTCGTTCACGATTTGTATGGCAGTTTCTAATTGTATTGAAAAGGTGTCCTAGGCAATTTACAAACTAAATATTCAATGTGTACTGTTGTGACCCAAGCTGCACCATAAGCTTTGTTATAGACCACAAGAGCATCCTTATTTCTGCACATTCTATTTTCTATTTACTCTCTGTAGGAGGTTGTAGATGTTTTCCTATGCTTAACTACTATTTAACTAAATGTGTCTCCAAAAAGAAATGAAGTAATCAGTGGATCGAGGTTTTAAAGCAGATTTATTTTCTATTATATATATATATTTTTTGGCTTTGTTATACTGTGTAAATAGACTGTAGCCCAAAAGGAATTGTAATTGCACTCCCTTATTAGAACTCATGCATTTACATACAATAGGTGGCATGGAATGCATCGAAAGAAGCACAAATGAACTGGGAAAATGGACCACATCATAGTTTTTTTTCAAAATAATCGTAATTTAAAATATATTATAATTGTGAGAATCTGCCAAACTCGTGTCACACATACATTTTGTCCAATCAATAGAAAAATGTGGCCATCACATGTGACTGTACTTTAGTAACACACTAGTAATACGCTATTTGATTTATAATGCACATTATTATGCCTTAATATAATGATTACTGAATTTTTATGAAAGTTACTACTTTCATAAAATAACAGATGTGTATATGGTGAATATGTTCTCAGGATGAAAAGAGCTTTCGATGAATGAATACTTGAGTTAGCGCAGAATAATCTGTGTGGGAGAGTGAGGATGCATTTTCATATCTGTATCTATTAAGCTATTCAATAACAATGCTAATTGGTTTATTTTAATATAAACAAAAGAAAATTATGCAACAATTATTAAAATTTTCCCAGTTGGTGACACAAAAATAAACTATAGTTCATTAATATTCATCTCTCTCCTTAATTTGCATATATACAGAACTGTACATGCTGTTACAAATATTTATATATTCACTATAAACACAGGCAGAGTCTAATATGTAGATTAACTTTGGGATTTTTAAACCCGCAGATCAAACTTACAAACACAGTCACTTGGCACAATGCAGTATGACACCATGGGCATGACCTACACCACTCCTGCTCACCTGGTGTATAAGCAGTGATGGCTTACTGGCAATGACTTAAAGGCCAACAGTGGCTGCATGGCAGCATGGAATTAACCAATCAGTTGATATTCCAACGCACTACCTATTAGCTACAAGTGTTCTACTTATTTTCTTCATTGTTATTTTTATTTAATTCAATTTCAAATGGGATCTATTTCCTTTCTTCCATGCATGTGGGGATTGTGATTTAAACTCTTTGTGGCAAGTCAGAAAAATGTAGTAATTGTTTCTTGATCAGTCAAAATATCATTCTACTAAATAAGCAATCCAATTTAGTAGCCCACTAATGCTGGGTCTAGGCGTCTAAAGTTTTATTTTTAGATGTCAGTCATTCAGATGCTGATTGATAATAATTGTGACCCCTGCTTACGTTAAACTGATGCAAAAAATATTGCTTCTAATAAACTGACCATTACATCTTCATCTGCCTGTAAGTAACACTAACACCCAGGGCAAGTTGGGAGAAATGTGAAATCTACAGTGTTGCTTACATAGGGCAGTGCAGAGCAATGTGCCACCTCTGCTTGTCATATTTTCTTAAAGAAGAAATGTATCTTTGAAGATTGACTTTGCTTGGGGGAGTTGAAATGTCTGTGTTTTGAATTCTACTCATCACCTCATCCAGATGGCTGTGTTTTGTTGATGTGTTTTATTTTTCCCCACCTCCGGGGTTAATCGTGCCCAGTTTTCTTTCGGTCTTCATTGATTCGTTTTGCTCTCATCTTCATTGACTGCTGTGGCATGTACAACTAGTACCATACCATAAGAAAACCACCGAACCCATTCTTCAACATGGTTATGCACATCCAAATGAATTCAAAGCAACAAGTCTTTTTTTGAAGCATTGTATTGCCATACAGTGCCTTTACTTGCTGTGAGAGTCAGCCATGGGAAACGCCATACCTCATTTCACAGAACCCATCAATCTCAGACAGATGACAGTCAATGACAGACTTGTCAATCCACATTATTGGTGCCTTGATCTTAAAAAAAACATAAATGCACACGAGGTCCAAGACTCATATTCTGACCCAGAACAGCATTCAATAACAGATAAATTTAGGAGAACTAAATTGAGATTGAGCAAGACATTAAGCTTTCTGCTTCGACTTGGTCACATGGTGTTTCGTGTGGGGGTACAAATCTAACCAGTGATTTGTATTTATTAACACAAGACTTAATGCATTTTGACATTTATAAAGAAAAAGCGTAATAAAGCTATGTACACATCAATTAAATACAATAGTAGAGTTAGTTTGACAGAGAATATTCAAGTCAATAGCTAGTACTTAATTACACTTAAAAAATTACATTAATCAATAATATTGCAGCATCATAAAATTCTTACAAACGGTTTGAACAAACAATTCGGTTTATAACATCATTAAATAATCAGATTTACGTTGTTAATAAAAATGTTATATCGAGTTGGGCACAAAGTCTAAAACCACTGTTTTCAAATCAAATCTCAATCTGCCAAAAGCTCCACCATTTTACACAGATTCATGAAATCTTTTTTTGTTAATTTTTGTATTTAAAATTTGTGGTCTTATGGAGTCCATGCTAGCTCAAATGCCTCATCTAATAGCAAAAGAGAGAATAACACATACGTTCTTTTTTCCAAACAATTTTAAACTAAATATAAGCGGAAGGTGTTTTCACTTACAATATTATATATCCATTAAATTACAACAAAAGAAAACATCTACCCTATCTGAGCTAGAGTGAGACGTTCGGTAATCAGAGAGGGACTCTAAATAAACCTGTTAATTTACTACATTAAGAGGAGGTTAAGGTGGTTGGCTGGATGGCTCCCTGTGGCAGGTTTAACTGAAAAAAGACCCTGCGAAAGGTCCAGGACATGCTGGCAAGATTAGATTACCCAACGCCCCAGAATCCTACAGTAAAGCTGATGGAGGTGGCTAGGGAGAAGAACATCTGAGCCTCTTTTCTTAGGTTGTTGCCCCCACAACACGAACCCTGGTCAAGTGCAAGTTAATGGATCATTTTCAGTCTTAGGTAAATCAATAATTGCACATTAAAATTTACAAAAAGAAAAATGCAACATGGTTAGTACTGAATAAAAAAGCCTCTAGATTATTAGTGTTTGGAACTGAGGTTTTATTATTGTTTAAAAAGGCATAAATAGCATTTGTTAAACCACTGGTCACATTCCCTGTCAAGAACGACCTACTGGGCACCCTTGGTATACAGTATATAAGTATAGCAAACATAAAGTCATGTATGATGATGTGCCATAGAAACGTTATAGCAGGTCCATCATTAAAGAATGTAATTAAATAATGTAATGCATTGTGGAAAACAACCTCATCGAGTTTATGAACTTATAAAAGTATAAACCATGTGTTTATACACCATGTGTATCAGCTCATGTCACTGCAGAAGACTTTCTCAGTTACATGGCACAGATAAAGCAGCACCAGCCAAGCAGTAAATAAATGAATATGTTATTTGTCTTGTTGATAGTAGGGAGTAACCGTCACATCACATGCCCACAGAAACACACGCACACTTCCTAATTTCTTCATTTATCATGAGCTAATCCACAAGAGCAAAACTGCAAAAAATGTTTTCCTTTTCAAATCTGAATTCGACCAGAAATGTATCACATGCTAATCCAGAGGTGCTTAATATGGTACAAATGATTTCTTTTAGCCATGACATAATGCAGGTGACCCACATTTTGTATTGAATTTTTAAGCAACACTGGCATCTAAAGAAAACAAAATTTAATTGAAATATGACCATATGGCTTCATCTATGCCAAATGATCCTAAGTGGCGACCCTTAACGGGAGCAACCAACAGAAGTCTCGGTATGCAAGTTTCATTCACACGATGAAAACTATTTATAAAATAGTTAATATTAAGTTTTAGAGAAAATGACCCAAGTATTTGTTTAAAACTACTAGACTAGCTTTGATCCCATGTGACAAATTACCTTGTCGAGACACAAATCTCAAGGGAATGCTCTCAATACCTCAGGAGACATCATCAAGTCATAAAGTAGCACAGGTCTAAAAAAAGGACACTTTTCTCTCAAAAGCACTGAACACAACTTCGAGCTTAGTTTGACATGTTCTAAATGAACAGTAATTATTTTTTAAAGGCACACTCAGGCAATTTTTTCTTCAGATAATGAATTTGTTTTATTCTGATTTATGATGTATAATCATTATATGGTAAATGAAGTTTTTTTTATATTGCTCACTACTATTGCTTTATGGCAAATACTATGCCCACAATAGAGGGACAATCCCCCAGCAGAGACTGAGAGTGGCACTTTTGTTGGGTGGTACTCAGAGCACTATTACAACTATTGTTTGTAAATACATGTGTTACAGCTAAAGATATGATTGACCCCTTCTGATATTTAGGTATAATAGCATTGGTTTAGTGTCTGCAGTGTCCATGGTTTAATAATGTAGTTTGGGGCATTTGAAGTGCATCGTGCGAGTACTTTTAGTGCACGGAGACTGATTTTGTTTCTCAGACGCACTAAAACACGTTGCTCAAAGTGTGTAAGTGTGCAATTTGGGTTGTACTTATGTTCTAGATGTCAATTAACACTAGAACACTAACGCCAGCTGGTTTTCACCCATACAATGTTTGTCATGTCATTTTATGATAATAATAATAATAATAATAATAATAATAATAATAATAATAATAATAATAATAATAATAATAGAGTTTTATTTAGGAGCGCCTTTCATTACACAAGAACACTTTACAAGTAAAACAATAATACAGTAATAGTAAAAGTAAAACAATAACAGTAATAACAGAAGTAAAATAATAAAACAGTAATAGTAGAAGTAAAACAATAAAACAGTAATAGTAGAAATAAAACAATAACACAGTAATAAAAGAAGTAAAACAATAACACAGTAATAACAGAAGTGAAACAATAACAGTAATAGTAGAAGTAAAACAAAAAAAACAGTAATAGTAGAAGTAAAACAAAAAAAACAGTAATAGTAGAAGTAAAACAAAAAAACAGTAATAGTAGAAGTATAACAACAAAACAATAATAGTAGAAGTAAAACAACGAAACAATAATAGTAGAAGTAAAACAACAAAACAATAATAGTAGAAGTAAAACAACAAAACAATAATAGTAGAAGTAAAACAACAAAACAATAATAGTAGAAGTAA
>JAOTRQ010082033.1:0-21797 GCA_028565875.1 Hoplisoma paleatum
ACCAATGGAATTTGGCCGACTAGTAATTTTTTCGGTCGACCAACGACTAATCGATTATTTGTGGACAGCCCTAATTAATTCATTAAGTTTCATCACTTAAGGTTATATTAAACACAGCCATTGACAAACATATCTCTAATTCGCTTCACTTGCAGGGCTTTGGGCAGTGGGAGAAAATCAGAGCACCGTGAGACCCACACTGAATTGGGGAAAACAAGCATAAAAGGACCAAGACCACCCCACTGGGGGTCGAACACATATTTGCTGTGAGGCAAAAAGGCCACTATGCCATCCAGCCACATTGTAGACACTATAACAAACACAATAAAATGCAAAGCTTTCTAAGGTTTAAAAAAAGATAATAAAATAACGGTCACTTAAAAAGACTTTCATGAAACTGTCTAAATGTGACTTTGTTTAAATTAGATTTTTCAAGATACTGTCTAAATGTATAACATTGTTTTATGAGAAAGCTTTGATTACTCTAACATGTTAACCTGCAAAGCATGGTGAAGGGAGCATTCTAATTTTTACGGACGGAACAGCTTGCATTCATTAAGTGACCAAGGAATTTCGATGGTACTTAAACATTTCACATGACAATGTGAGGGAAGTGGGCCACAAGCTGAAGCTTGATTGAAATAGACTTCCCAGAGTCTTGACCTCAACATTATGGTCAACTCAAAGCATGGATAACGATTAATACAGTCACAATAAACTGAGGCAGCAAAAAAAAAAAATCCCATGCCAAATATCGTATGTCTTTTAGAGGTAATAAAACCACAACAGGTTCTGTTCCCTGTTGAACGTATAGAGTGCTTTTCCAAACAGTCCTCCAGATAACAGGCCTGTGTGAATAAGGCTTTGCTGCTAACAATCACTGTTATTATTGCAGGTTAACCTGTCAACCTCGTGCAATCACGGACATACCTGCACACTCCACACACAGCTCTCAAATTACAGTACAGTATAATAAATAACTGGAAGATGAGTCCATAAGCCTTTGAACCTTTGAACAAATAGAAATGAACAGAATAAAGCATTTTAAAGAATGCTCAGTCACGTTCTTACTGACTAGGAGGCAAAAGAACACATTTTCCCTGAATCAAGAGCTTTATAATTATAGCAATGATACTTAAACTCTTCACACCCACTTTGTGTGATTTAAAGGTGTGTACTGTGGTAAGTACAATAGGAGACATGCACTTACCAGCCCAGCATCTTTAATCACCAACAATGTGGTGAACAAATGATATCAATATAGTTTTAAAGCTGTTTTCCTGCAAGGTCTCTGAACCTGAAACCAGCCAGATTGGATTCATCAAATACGGAGTCATTCACAATGAGAACGTTAAACAATATACAGTAATTACTTTACCATGCAGTAAGATAATTGATTGTATCTGATTTTTGTTTCTAGATTATTAATAGACATTTTTATTCCTGGATATAAATTGTAATTCCCTTACTTACACTGAGCCTCCCAGATAACAGACTGTTCAAAAGGTGAATATGTGCGTTCAGTGAAGCTGTTACATTTAGCAGATGTCTTTAGATTTAGAAAACATTTTTACCACTGTGCTTTTTACACACAGCAGAATTAATTTTCTACATTTAACTCAATCTGTGCTGTGAAACACAGACTAGTCAACACACACTAGGGGGCAGTAGTGAGCCCACATGCCCAATGCGCCAGCGGAGCTGTTAGGAATTTAGTACCTTGCTCAGGGGCACGTCAGTCATGACAAGTTAGTTCAAAATCAGTCTCGTAACCTTCCGATCACAAGTCCAGTTTTTTAACTAGCAGGCCACAGCTTTGCTAAAGCAACTAACATTACATTCATGCAAAATATTTATACAAAGCAACTTATATTACAGTTACCTTGACTGATATTGCATTTTCCTTGTTTAAAAAGCTTTATAGTTTTACATTTTTGGCCCCAGTTATCACAGCTTTTTTGATCAGACTTGTTGCTCGTAGTGATTTCATTTTGGCTCTGTATTGCAGTTATGTTTCTTCCTATGTCATCATCAGTGTTTGTAATTCAGCTGAAAGTCATCATGTGCACTTTGGCCTTCTTATTTCATCCATTCAGTAGCCTTGCCCTATCCGCTGTATTTCCCTCTGAGAATGATCGGTCCAGTATTAGTGACCTCAACCTTCCCTCCTCCCCCACTGTAAGAACAGTAGGACGGAAAGACCATTTCTCAGCTTGGCTCCTCTGCATTCTGCTGTTCCCAAAGATGGATTGTTCATTGTTCACAACAGGGACGGCCTTTGTCTTGAAGGCACCTGAAGAGGAGGGAAGCTCTTCAGGTTTTTAGAGAGTATGGTTCCTGGAAGTTGATATGAATAAGAAGTGAGATAATACAAACGAAACTTGTCGAACTGAAAATATGCAAAATACTGTATTTGTAAATACATTTTAAAAACAAATACACAGTTTGGACTTGAGTTGTTCTATGGTACATGACTCGGAAACATTTTTTGACACACACACACACACTTCACCTTTTGCTTATTTGTTTACAGAATCCATGTCTTGTTTTGTTTGGCCTGAACTTCGAGCAGCATCCACTTTTGTCGACTTTAGGTCACGTCAGAATGTCCTGTGTTTATGACAAAGGAAGGCGAGAGGAAATATATTGTTTAAATAGCCTCCTGATTTAACCCACCCAGTCCTGCCTGTTACTAAATCTAAGGTGTACGTGTATGTTGGTGCCAAAATATTCTTGGTATCCAGTAAGAATACTCGCCTCATCTTTGAGAATTAGAACGCCATGTAATGGACACATTTCCTGTTCTTTAAAATGTACACACAAGAGCAAACATCCGTATTGACGATCTGCTAGTCACCTAAAGGAAGGGTGAAGCTATCAGAGCGTGGGTTCAGGAGAGAAACAAATATAGTTCTTAATGATTTGTGAGAAATCTTGCCCTCACAGTTTATTTAATCATTAAATAGTTCAGAGAATGGGTCAGATTATGGGTGTGGGTAATAGTGTCTCAAAAAACCCAAACATTTCATACAAATGTGTGCAAAGTTAAATTAAATATTAAAACTGAACAATTATATAAATCACATTTAGCAAAACCAGTACAACATTAAGAAGTAGAAGTAAAGCAATAACCAGATTGAAATTATTCTATCATACATGTTTGTTATATGTCATTGCTAACCTTGCTATAATTTATATGCATGCAGTTTTTATACTAAAGCTTTATACTAAACATTATAGTATTTCTGCTGTCACACTGTGACAAGACTAGCTGTGCATCATTATCATCAATGCAGTAATCGTTACGTGTAAAAAGCTTCTGTTAAATCTAACATTACAGAGATCCAATGAGTTGTTTATGATTTAAATAATATAACTTAATGTAAATGATTTTCAAGGACTCAACTTTGTTGTCTGATATCTAGTGTTCAAATATATGTAGTTCCAGGTTGCAGTGGTTCTGCGCTGTGCTGCTTAACAGGGTGCTGTTTTCCTGACTAAACATGGGTTTAAGAGGGTAATGTTTGGTGCCATTGTTAAGGAAACTTGGTTTAGTTTAGTTAGTTGCAACTGCTTTCAGTACATTAAAATTGGGTTTAACATTAAACATTTTACATTCATATTATTGGAAGAATTAACTTTTTTTGTTGGGGCTATCTGCTAGGGGAACTCTATGGCTCTAGATCCAGCCAATTTTGATTACAAGCTTTTCAGGGTTGATTTTCTCCAGTTGGTCAGTGTTTTTTAATAGTCAACTATTAGAAGCTCACCCTCTTGTGGTAAATAACTAAAGGATAAACTTTTTACCACTTTTATTATCTTTTCTTTTACAATAATAGAGCCAATACATACCATGTTAGTATACTGGGCAGTATTTCTGATAGGGTGTTACCAAAGCCCTTAAGCATATAAACACATGTAAGATGAGGACAATAGTATTTGAGCCATATGAAGGCTACAGTTAGCTATGTTTAGATGAATCTCTAATTTATAATTTTATTATCATCTTTATGTTAGTAATCATACATTTATTTCAAAAAAGTTAGATGGTACTGTAGCATTTACACTTCATGGGCATTTAAATATATAAAATATTTGTATGAAATGATGCATCATTCACTTCAGTATCCACTTTCATAATTATAGTGGGCATCTCAATGTCAGGTATAATAATTAGTGATGTGTAGTAACATTTCTTTCAGCTGGACACCATTCAGCTTGTTGAGACATCAACAATAAGTTAAGTGCACTTTGTTCCCCTGAATTTTCACTTCACACTGTCAGTTATTGGTCTAAGCTGACAGCTCAGCAATGACAAGTTCCTTGTTTTAGATTTGGGATCACAGGAACAAGAAGCCCAGAGAGAACTGTTTATCCCACAACACACTAATGCTCTGTGAGTGGGACTTCGCCTAGAGCTACAGAAATATAAACTTCCAAAAACAAAACTCTGATTCATTTTATGAGCACAATTTTTATTAGAATAAACCGACTAACCACAAAACCTCATTCAGTTTTAGGATTTATAAGCAATCAGCATTAATAACTGCTCGTGTTTTCTCTGTGTTGCTCACCAGAGCTGATGGACACTCGGACAGTAAGACCTTTCAGCTTCTCCTTCAACACCAGTGACTATCGAATTCTCCACATGGACCAGGATCAGGGACGTCTTTACCTGGGTAGCCGCGAGTACCTCGTGTCTCTGGACATGCAAAACGTCAACAAGGAACCTCTTATTGTAAGCAAAGTTCATGTACATACACATGCATAGTATTTTATATTACATATTACATACAAGACTACATATAATATATCCAAAGCAGTAATAAGCTATGGACATTTTACAATCATCACATAACCATCCACTTACTACACCTAGAAGCAAACCCGTAATGATACTGGGAGAATATAGTGGACATTTTAAAGAACCTAATTATCAAACGTCCTGTTACACTGTCTGCTGGAGTACCATAAGTTTGCTTAAATGAGCCTAAACAAAGCAGGTTTGGAGGAATTATAATAGTTTTAATTGGAGTCACATCAGGATATAAACAAAAAGATATTACATTTAATGTTGGCAAGAGACTTAGGATTTGTTCATTCTTATACGTACAGTAAGCAGAGGTAAAGATCGAGTAGCTGACCCTGTAAACGATCCAGTATGATTGTTTAAATTCACAATGAGCTTTTGAATGAACTTCAGGTTGTCTGTCTGGGAATAAGGACACATTCACATGAGAAACATCAAAACTGCTTTTTCAAAGAGCCTCAAACGAGACTGAGTGTTATGACACAATAAAAGTTACTCAGGACGTCCAAACAATATGTGTACAAATAATAATTTGACTAATTAAACTAAAACATTGAAGAATTACAACCACAAAGAGAACTTTGTAAATTTATAATTAAGAGATGTTAGTTTTTTTCATTTAATAGATTAAAGGTGATACTGAATGTTTGAGCTGGGAATTTATTCCTGTTGTGTGATGTCACATATATATAACAACATTTTGGTTGAGTCTATAATGTTTAATATGCTTCCTGAAAACCGCTATCAAAAACTATGCTAGGGTGTGAGATTTTAAACATCTCGTTTTACACTGGCAACCTTGATTATGCATTTGACCATGCTTATGCATTGTATTATTGGCTGCTTTCAGAATTTATGAAGGAGAATTATAAAATATGAATTGAGAACGAATGTCAAGAATGTTCATGAATGCAGGTTAACTACATTATTCAACAAAGACCAGGCTTTTTTATCTAAACAAATGCATGTTTGCCTCATATTTGCACTATGATGATGTCATCTCATCCAATATTTAGAGATAAGTTGTACCTACTAATGCATGCTGTCCTTCTTTGGTTTATTCTTCATAGATCCACTGGCCTGCAACAGCACAAAGGAAAGGAGAGTGTCAGATGACTGGGAAAGGAACATATGTAAGTGTTCTACTTTTTAGCTTACTTTAATTGCACTATAATGATGAAATGTTTGTTTCACAACTAAACTTTTTAATCCAGGTTTAGATATCAGTGCGATGTAAATTAATCTCTTGTTACTGTGTGTGTGTTTCTTAGGGAGAATGTGCCAACTTTGTACGTTTAATAGAGCCATGGAACAGGACACATCTGTACGCCTGTGGTACAGGAGCTTACAGACCCGTCTGTACCTTTATCAACAGAGGCTGGAAAGCAGAGGTACACATTTCAGCACACACATTTCACCTTTTTTATAACAAATCCTTTAAACTAGACATTTGCACCTCTTGTGTGTAGGATTATCTTTTCAGGCTGGTCCCTGGGCATGTGGATTCCGGAAAGGGCAAATGCTCCTATGACCCAAACCATGAAAACGTGGCTGCCCTCATCAGTGAGTAACAAAAGAAGTACTGTTTGTCCTCTGACCTTCAGTAGCATACACAAAGCCTATGGTAATTTCTCCTTTTCCTGTTCGTACTCTCTCCTGGGTCTCTCAGATGGCAACCTGTACTCTGGTGTTCATGTAGACTTTATGGGCACTGACCCGGCCATCTTTCGGACTATGGGAACCAGACCAGCTATCAGGACAGAACAATATGACTCTAAGTGGCTTAATGGTAAGTATTCAGTTAAGCGCAAAACATACGGGTACAGTTTTGATCTTAAAATGTGGAAAATAAACAAATAAAATGCTCACTTCACTAAAAACTTTTTTAAATTATTCAAATTACCGAGTAGGAATGACCCTTTTTGTAAATGACCTTGCTTTTTGTAGAGGACAAATCATTTTGCAATAGAAAAGGACCTTTATTAACTCAATTCTATCTGTTAGCAACTGTTGTCCCAAGATGTCCAGAGACATTTGTCTATATAGTAAACATATATTTTCTGTTTGCATTTGTTCATTTATTATCATTTTTTAAATAGTTGTATAACTGTCTGACAAATTAAAATGTTTTGTCCAGCAACAGTTTTCTTAGTCCCGATTCATTCTTTGGCTTTGCTGGTTCAGGGATTGAGTGTATACCACCACCTAGTGTACAGATGTGTAAAAGAATCTCATTGTAGCTTGGAATTCATTTGTTAATTCGGATTCATTTATAAAGGGTGTTTCTTGGTTGTGTTCTTTAATGTTAGAGCCGGTGTTTGTTCAAATAAAGCAGATTCCGGACAGCTCCGAGAAAAATGATGACAAGCTGTACTTCTTCTTCCGGGAGAAGAGTTTAGATACTGGAGGACCTGCAAGTCCCAGCATGTTAGCCAGAGTGGGAAGAGTGTGTTTGGTAAGAAAACAAAATAGGCATAAATCATTCAACGATACTTTCTGACAGCTATCTACTATTATGAGATACAAAATACAAGAGTGTACACATTTAAGTTCTCCTTTTAATCGTATACGTAAACAACTGATAGACGTATGTTAAATGTACAATGACAGTGACATGTTGATATAGAGACAGGCATTAGTCTGTAGTCAGAGTTGGATAAGGATTTCTTTACTAGATCGTGGTTTATGACGGCTAACCCTGTGACATTAGAGTAAGTTCCTCTGGTTTCTCCAGTTTCCTGCCAAGAATTCTAAGATATATGTAAATAAAGTCAGGTAACTTTGCGATTATGAATATAGAGTGATAAACTGGTGAACTGTCCAGGTGTCTCCTGTGATTATATACGTATAACTAGTAAAATATATAAATTTTTATCTGAATAATTTCTTTTTATTAAGCAGTTTTAGGCATTTTAACATCATTAAAAATAATAATAATAATAACCTGAGACTCCGTTTGCTTTGTGTGTTACCAGAATGATGAGGGAGGCCAAAAGTTGCTGGTTAACAAGTGGACAACATTTCTCAAAGCCAGACTTGTGTGCTCTGTGATGGGTGATGATGGTGTGGAGACTTTCTTTGATGATCTAAGTGGGTATTAATGAACAATGTTTCATCATTTTTACCTGATTCTAATTCAGCATTGAATTCTTCGTCCTAATTCATCTATGTTTATTGTAGGAGATGTCTTTATACAACCGACGCAGGATGAACGCAACCCGATGGTTTATGCCGTTTTTTCCACTGCAGGGTAAATCATTGTTGTTGTTTACTTCATGGCTACATTGACAGTTTTCTTTGCTGGCTTTGGATTACAGTCTTGTATCTCGACTTAGGTCTGTGTTTAAGGGCTCAGCCGTCTGTGTGTATTCTATGGCTGACATTCGAAATGTCTTCAATGGGCCTTTTGCACACAAGCAAGGACACAATTACCAGTGGACAATGTATGCTGGGAAGATTCCTTACCCTCGACCTGGAACTGTAAGTTGTAAAAGGTTACAATATGTTTGAAATGGCTTTTACTACTCAAATAGTAATACGCTTTGTGTTATCTTCTAGTGTCCAGGAGGCACCTTTACTCCAGGTTTGCATTCCACTAAAGCTTTCTCCGATGAGGCCGTGAATTTCATACGCTTTCATCCTCTCATGCACCACTCAGTGTATCCTATACACAAGCGGCCCTTGGTGGTGCGATCAGGAGTGGACTATCGTTTTACCACAATCACTGTGGACCAGGTAGATGCTGTGGATGGGAGATATGATGTGTTTTTTCTCGGGACAGGTAAATCAACAATAGCTATAAGGGCTTTTATTAGCATCATAGACTCAAACTTGAGGCATATTGATAAAGTTTTTAACGTTTTCATAAGTTTTGTTTACTGTCCTGACAGATCGCGGAACAGTGCAGAAAATTATAGTACTGCCCAAAGATCCAACCACTATGGAAGAGCTGACTTTAGAGGAAGTGGAAGTGTTTCGGGTAATTTATGAATACAATACTTTAAAAAACAACTAATTAAAGTTCATGGGTTAGCAGTTATAAAGTCAAGCATGTACACATAAATTGTAAAATGTAGAAAATAATATTCTTTTCCCAGGGAAATATATTCTATAGATTTAATATTCATGAATATAGATAATCAGATACAAATCTGTTTATAGCTAACATACATTTCCACATTTCCTTTCCACTTACAAGTGCAAAAACATCCAGTCTAGCCAAACGCCATTCCTAAAAATGTGTGTGCGTGTGACCTTTAATAGACTGATGACCTGTCTGTGGTGTTTCTAGATCCTCTGCAACCCCAATTGAGATATATCATTTGATAAATGAATGGATGGATGGTTGAATGAATATAATCATGCACACATCATATACGACATCTAGTAACACATAGAGCATCTTATAAAGTGTGAATTCTGTGCATTGCAAAACCAGCCGTGTAGTTCTAACAGGCATGATTTCAAATGTACTGTATAGTTCTTGTGCTATGAAATAACCAGCAGGAGCAGTATGTGTACGAGCTTGCTTTCATTGCTAAACAAATGTTGATGAACTAATTTGAATGATCACTTTAAGAATCAAGATCTATCTGTAGATACAATGTATTTGACTTTAGTAAAGATAGGTAGTGTTTTAATTGTGCCAGTGGGATTGAGAATAAAAATTAAACGCACACTATGCAACCCTTGGTGGTTTTTATGCTGTATTTTTCTAAAAATGATTTACTCAATCTCTGCTGGAGAAGTGTAGACATTGAGTCGACATTGACAGACGATTCCTCTTCTATTTTTACAGACACAAGTCCCTGTTAAAACAATGAGAATATCAGCAAAGAGGGTAAGAATGATACATTTGAAGTTACACTATTTATTAGTTATATAAATTAGTATAATAGAAACTTTGTTTTTGTATTTGAAGTGCCTATTTACACCCGGGTATACACGGCTATTTATAACCCAAAAAGATTGAAATTGAGCAAACAACTATACAATTGTTTACTTCTATACAATTGTGTTTTATGATTTGGTGTTCTGTCATACAAGTTTTATTCCTGCACTGACAAATAGCACTCTGGGTGGCTATCTAGATAGCATGGGTCAAAACCCCTCCAGATGTACACGTCCACTCGTGGAACCAATGCTATGCTAAGCTGCAGCAGTTAGCCAGGTTAAAGCGGTGCCCAACATAATATTAGTACATTTACCAAGACTTTTGGCATGTCAGTGTATATTGCTTTTTTACACCTGGGTTTAGATCATGTATAATGTAAATAATACTATTACTTAGCTGTACAAATACAAGATCTCAAGATGCAGAGTTTAGCCGATTCATTATCATTTAGTATACAAAAGCCTGCCTGTGAATACAACATGTACGTCTCCAGTGAGTTTGGGCAAGTAGCACTGACTGGAGAGGTGACAAATGCGGAAAAAAAAATTAATCGAGTAATAAGAAAAAAAGAATTGCTTGTTACACCAGGGTACAAAAAGCATGTGCAGACTATAATGATCCATGTCCCTTGTATCAACAGCAACAGCTATATGTATCGTCAGATGCTGGTCTAACTCAGGTGTCTTTACATCGCTGCGGGGTTTATGGGAAGGCTTGCTCTGACTGCTGTCTGGCAAGAGACCCCTACTGTGCCTGGGATGGAGATAACTGTGCACCATTCACACAGGCCACTAAAAGGTTAGCATCTCTTAGTAGAACTCTACACCAGCCAAGTAAATAATGATGCTTATCTGAAATCCTGAAATCAAACAATGTTACTTTTCAGGAGAAGCAGGCGGCAGGATGTTAAACATGGTGACCCTTTACGTCAGTGCAAAGGCTACAATGGTAAAGGTGAGTGAAGGTCAGGAGAGCATAGTGGTTAAATGTGTATTCGTTTATAACATATTATTAGAAATAGTTCATCATATTAAGCCTGATATTTCTAGTTGGAAGTCTGGAGACATCTCATTCTTTTTTTTTACATTGTAGATCAGTACTAACGACTAGGAAACTATGAATAACAAACTATATAGTATATATGAACTATATAGTAACAAAATGTGTTAAACAAACCAGAATATACTTTACATTTTCGGTTTTTGCTTTAATGACAGCTTTGCCATTAGTGTTTTCTCAATTAGCTTTATGACTAGCCACCTGGAATGGTTTTCAGCAGTCTTGAAGGAGTTCTCATGATTTTGAGAACATGTTAGTTGCTTTACCTTCACTTTAAAGTCCAACTCATCCCAATTCGTCTCAACTTGGTGCACGACTTCGTCACTCACATTCCTGGTGGAATAACCTTTATAACCAATAGCCTGGTCATGTGAGAAAGAAAACAGTGATAGAGAAGGTGTCCAAACTTTTGACTGGTCCTGTATATGAGCTTGCAGACACAAAACGAGGGAGCAGATTCATTAATCATCTAGTTGCATGAGCATGTGTGTCGTCTAATGTACTAGTTTTGTCTTTTCAGTGGAGAAACGACTAAGCGAGACGGTACAGTTTGGTGTGGAGGGGAGCAGTACATTTTTGGAATGTATACCACGATCTCCACAGGCTACTGTCAAATGGCTTTATCAAAAAGACGGAAGGAGAAAAGTGGTAAGATCTAATTTCTACATTTCCTTTTCATTTAAAAGAGGAACCCCAAAAAATCTTGCAACACAATTTGTGTTTTACATTTAACCATTTTAGATAATATACTAAAAAATAGCCACTTTTATTGTACTTGTCTCAAAGTCCCATCGTAGCCGGGGCCTTCTGTGTGGAGTTTGCATGTTCTCCCTGTGAATGCATGAGGTTCCTCTGGGTACAGGGAAATTGTGTTGTGTGTTTCTGTGTATGTTTGTGTACCCTGCAACAGACTGGTGAAGTGTTCAGTTGTTTTAAAGCAATACAATATGTTGGATAGTTGCATATAACATTTTTTTTTTAAATCACCTGTAGCCAGACAAGACACAGTTTGCTACTGCAAACACTTCGTTTGTTTGAGTTCACCAGCAGTAGGAGAAGTGAAATGTGTTGTGAGTGCTGAAGCCGGCACAAGGCACACAGTAACACCATGGCTAAGGCACCAATCTATCGCAGAGCAGATCGATTACTGCGACCTTTACACAGAAATGACCCAGCTTTACTTTATGTGAGGTGACGGGTCTAACAATATATCCATTGTTGCAAGATATTACAAATAAAGTAAATTAATTAATGGGGCTCATGAGAATTAGAACCATTATATAAAGCTAACTATATTAACATTACTGTGTGCAGTTAAATCGAGATGGAGAGGTCCTGACCACACCTCAGGGAGTCCTGCTGAAGTCCCTCACCCAATCAGATGCTGGTCTCTACCACTGCCTGGCCACTGAGAACAACTTCAAGCACACTCTAGCACGTGTCTCACTGCGAATCCTGGACCGGGACATCGCGGTGGCACTCACGGTACCCGATGAGGAGAGTAACAAGGACAGTAGTGACCAAGAGAGAAAGAGGGACGAGAAACCTCATCAGCATCTGCCCAGAATAGATGGAGTGCAACCTCTAGAACCTGAAGTGAGAGTGATCCACCAGTACTGCCAGTCGTACTGGGAACAGCTTACTTCCGCAGGGCAGCAACAGATCAAACGACCAAGTCGCAGACACACAGAAGGTCATGAGCCCAGCGGCGGATGAGATCCACCCAGGAAATGAGCTCATCTAAATGTATTCTTTCAGTTTGTTCTTTTTGTTTATGACCTGCTGAGAGTGACTGTGTAATCACACTACTTCTCAAGAACATCTAATGCATTATGTATTGCTTATTTTATTTTATAATGAATTGTTTATACTTTATGTTTTATTTCTGAAAGCCTTCATGATTTAGTCATGTTAGAATAAATATCACATTATCTTGACCAATTTTAAGCTAAAATGTATCAAATTGTCAAGCAGTTTTCAACATTTGTGTCAGTGGTTTAGACCTTTCTTAAAGGCACACTTGGCAATGTTTTTGCACACTATACAACACTTGGTCGTTTTTCTTATGAGGCGCTTCCTACAGTACTGGAGGAAATGTTCACTGTTGTAAAGACGTGTTGCTGTATCTTAGTTCCTCTTCCTAGCCATGTGTGATTGTTTTGAGCAACAGAACAGTGTTGAAAACTTTTTTCACAGTAACACGATGTTTTTATGAATAATTAACTTTTCGTGTTACAAGTCAAAGCGTCGCTGATATAATCTCATATAGTAACATTTTCCCAAATATATCCTACACTTTACATAGTATTAAACTTTTACATTACTTATAGTACTTTTACATTATTATACAGTATTATAAATGCAATGACAACTTTTAAGTCTTTGTGTATTTTAATATATGTAGTCTGAACGAAAGGGACGTGAGATCATTCGTTCACAATATTTTATTTTGAAAACACTGATGTATATTACATTTATTATAAGAACATAAATGCTGCACTAATAGCTAATAGACAGACAGGCGTGTATAACAGCCATAGAACTAAAAGCACAATCACCTACACAATCAGTCTACAAATGTATGACTCACTGATGTTTCTAAAGATTAACTTACTTTAGTGGTGCAAAACATATTTCACTCACACTCTACAACAATTTGTCTATCGGTCGATCTTGTATTTATGTATTTAAATAGTTACACATAACTATTTAAACTTAGTCAAATTTGTTATAGATACACTGACTTTTGTCAAATTAAATGTGTAGATTCAACCGTCTTTACAGCAGCAGTCCATTTTACTGTTCATCATCTCTCTGAAAGAAAGCGCCACTTTTGACTTCTTATGGGGGAGTGTTCCTAAAAAGTGTCCCTAGTATTTGCCAAAAAGCATGTGTAGGGTAAAATGGGTTTAGGGTGCAACTCATGTACAAGTGCGGTTTGTATCCTGTGGATCATGACTCAAGAGAATCTTCATTCATTTAATCATCTAAACCAGGGTGAAACTAATTCATTAACTGCCATTAACTGAAAGAAGTTGCCAGGTGTGCCTTTAATGTGTTTTAATGTGTTTTTAAGTTTAATGCTCTGAGTCTATTTTGGACCTTATTATTAGGTATTATGATGATTGTTAGTAAAAGTTAAAGCAGTAGGCTGTGTGTTTATCCACAACTGTTTAGATGAATTCTTAAAGTCGAAAGCACTCTTTTAAAAGTTTTTAAAAAGCATTTTTATTTTATTAAGATCTATCAAAACAAGTGAAAACACTGTGCATTAGACTGAATCACAAAATATTTTGACTTCATTTGAAAAGTATCGAACAGTCCAGTGTTCCAAGCAACACTGATCGTTTTGTTTATTGGAATTTTAACATCATGTTTTACATTTCAAGTTACTTTCACGACATGAAACAGTTATTTATTAAACAAGGTTTATCAGTTCACGTTTATATCAAAGTCATGGACAAATTATATCTTCAATTCACTTACATATTTTGGGACTGTGAGAGGAAACCAGAGCACCTGGAGTAAACCCACAGAGACACAGGGAGAACATGAAAGCTCCACACAGAATGGACTAGAACCGTCCCACTTGGGACTCGAATCCAGGGCCTTCTTGTTGTGAGGCGACAGTGCTACCTATCAATAATTATTTTGAACAGGAGAGAGCCCTGGCACTATTCATCATGTCTGTTTGACATCACTGGTGCTACGTACTTGGTTGCCAGGTTCAGAGTGTTCCAGCCAAATTAGGCTTGATTCAAAATGGTTTTGCATAGTTTGTACTGTACCATAGAAATAAAATTGCATTCATCATTTAGGTAAATAAAACTCTCACACATGTGGTGTTTTGTTTTGATAAATATTAAAATGAAATATGTAATTTATTTTAATTTATCTTTTATTTTGTAACGCATCTCATTGTGAGTCGTGTATCATTACATCACTAGTTTCAAGAATAGTCTTTAGGTATAATGCAGCCTGCTCCTTCTCCACAGACAGATGGGAAATGTAGCAGGTGTTCAGCAGGTTTTCATTAAATCAGGGGCGACAAAATCTGCTTTATCAATTGTTTTCAAATTTGTCTTCAAATGTCAGTGTTCAGATGATTAACGTTGAGGATCAAGTTCAGCTTATTATCTTGAAAGGAAAACTTGTTTCTGGTGTTTTTGGCTGTTCTCCATTTATATTAGGAATTTATGTAGAATATTTAAAGTGGCCGTAATTGTTGTGAAATCACGTTGACTTTTGAACATGTTCTGTTACTTGTTACCACTGCATGTAAGTTTAAGCACCTTACAGTATGATGTATCTGGACATTATCAGAAAAAAACACATTTCAGTGTATGTGTATCATTCAGTCTGTGGGCAAGTGCAATTTTGGTTAAAAAATTGCTTCAAGTCTGTCACATGAACAATTAACGTCGTCATGTTTGTGATGGTGTATTTATTTGAAACTTGTATTTTTATCCTCATCGGTAGAGAAGATATCATGCTATCAGTGGTGGAGGGCATTTTGCATGGTTCTATTTATTGAAATGTAATTTAATATCTGACGCTGTTTTTTGTACATAGGATGTTTTGGAATGTATAATCACTATTGATCTATCAACAACAATAGCACAAGAATTTAAAGTTACAGCACAAGCACCTACAGTGTTCATTTGTATTTTTACAAATCATTTGGTCACATTGTGTTGTTTGTATGTCCTGTTTTACCTGGATATGAGAACATAACAGCTAACAAATAAAATTTCATGCATTCCGTGTACAGTTGTACTCACTCTGAGTAACAGGGCTGTGATCTGTGTGGGTGTCAACAAGCCGTGTTTACCAAAGGAATGGAAAGGGAACGATTTGAGAATGTGATGGACGATATGGGATAATGAGATCCCTGATATATTGAGGGTGGACACCATGAAGAGCTTTGTTTGTTAGATTATGTTATAATAACTGCGAGAGGTGATTGGTAGCTGGTGTAGTTATGTGAAAATGGGATTGATGTGAGCACAACGTATGACAAAGGGTCCTGGTATTACAGATGATTGAGAACAGTTGCTGGAAGACCAACCAACCAACCACCCATCCATCCATCTATTTATCTAACTATATCTATTTATTCATTATCTATCTAATTATTATTAATCCATTATTGTGAAAATTATTCCATATGCTTTAGAAACTGATCTGATGTGAGTTTTAAAGGAAAGTTTAGAATCAAATAACTTGAATACCTGTTGAGGTGAGCAGATGGGCATATTGTCAATATTAAAACTTAAGTTAGAGAGAATTGAAGTGCTGGTTTTATTTAAGAACTTAAAGGTATTTTCAGCATTTAGTTGTCAGCATCTAGTTTCCATAAACCTATCTTTATGATTCTTTGATACAGGCACTTGTCAAACAGTCGGTTCCAAACAGGTTATTTACTGTAAATTAAATTCAACACAATAAAATGTAACCGATTCTGGATTTGGTTGTAGAACATGCCAACACTTGGCCCAAAGCAGGATTACCTTACACAGGGCATCCATAGGAAAGTGCTTAACATTTTAACATGAAGCAAAATTGTAAGTTTTAATTGTAGTAATACTGAAGTTATTATTATTAATATGATTATGAGATTATGAATGTTTATCCAGCGATTGTGATTTGTAGCAACTGAAAGATTTAAATTGTACAATTTCATTTGTTTATTGGGATGCAGTTTTTTTCATCCACTTTTCTTAATCCCACTCTTCGTCATCATCATCGTCATCAAATTCATTTTCATCGTCTGCAGGAAAAACATTAAAGAAAACAAATTCAAATTAATTAATTAGAACATTAAAATCATTAAAGATGAGATGACCTGTATTTGCACAATCAATCATATATAAAACTTTAATTGAATTGAATCAATACTGAATGTAATCAATATGGAATAAGCTCATTGTCAAAAAAAAACTTCACATTTACATTCGTAAGTAAAAATAAGTATTAATATTAAGTATTAAATACAAAAATAAGTATTAATAAAAATACCTGATGGGCGGATGGCTTGACTTCTCTTCTGCATAACCATCATAAGGGCTCCTACTATTCCATCTCCTGAATCCACTGTGGTCGATGGGGGTGGATTTGAACCGGCTGTAACCTACATACATATTTTGTACATTTAAACCTCAAAGCCTCATTATCAACAACATTTCTTAATGCAAACTACCAAAATTGCTGTTATTACCACTTTAAGCTTTTTTCCTGAGCGTATCTGGTCAAGTAGGGCTCCTCTTCCACCTCCTCCTCCTCCTCCTCCTCCTCCAGTGTTGGCTGCAGGAGGAGCTTGGCTGCTTCCTGAAGTGAGTGGTACTGATGGTGCGGAAGGTGGTGGGGGAGGTGCTGGTGGAGCTGGTGGTGCTGGTGGTGCTGGTGGAGGAGGAGGACCTGCGTGGCTGGGATTGAATGGCATTGGTGGGGGAAATGAATCCCTGTCTGAGACATATCCGTCATTTGTCTGAGGATATGCGCAAGAGTCAAATGAAGCAGGGGGTGGTGGTAAGTCGTCACATTCTGGTGGCGGGGGAAAGTTAGTCGAAGGAGCAGAAAGAAAAGTTCTAGGTGGTGGAGGTGGCAGGGAATGGTTACTCGGAGGTGGTGGTATAGGTCCAGTTCGTCTTCCTGGTAGAGATGGAGGTGGCGGTCCGCTTCTCCCTCCAGGAACTGGAGGCAACGATCCATTATAGCCTTCTGTAAATGGTGGTAAAGATTCTCTATGTGCTCCTTCAGAATTAGGTGAAGGTACACCAGCTCTCCCTGGTGGAGGAGGTAAAGGTCCACTACGTGAAGGTATAGATGGTAAAGCTCGTTCGCCTGGTAAAGGGGGCGGAGAGTCATTATGACCACCTGGCACTGGAGGCAAGGAACCACTCCTTGTTGGCATAGTTGCAGCACTTGGGGGTTGAGGTAAACCCGCTTTACGTCCACCTGGTACTGTTTGGCCAGGGGGTGGTGGTAAGGGTCCTGTACGCTTTACAGATGGTCTAGGGCTTTCATTAAACTGTGTTCCTCCAGGTGGTGGCGGTAAGGGTCCTAGACGAGTCTGAGGCATAGTAGCTGAAGAAGGAGTGTTAAGAGAAGTGCGACGGGCACTGGGAGGTGGTGGTAGAGGACGTTCTGCAAAGCAAGTATGTCCAGAAAAATGTCTTCAGTCTAACAAAGGCCTAGTTCACACAATTATAGTTCATACTATCATGTTTTTTTTGGTTCATCATATTTTAATAAGGTACTAGGGTAGATTAAAATATCGTCCAAAAGATTTCTTGTTTCAACCTGCCACCGTCACTTCTTACTCTGATTGTAATAGCACTTAACTGCAGGTTTGTAAGGTCTATCTAATTTCATATTAATTATAATAATAATGTAATAATAGTAACAACAAATGACTAACTGGTCTTTGCATTTGTGATGAGCACTAAATGCAGCCTTTGATAAAAAATAATTATGAACACCTATGATAAACTGGCAATCGTCAAGAGCAAAATGTAAAACACCAAACCCTGCTGTCAAAGCAACTTGGGCTTCCATAACACCTCATCAGTTCATTACAGTATTTACAGTTTTACAGTATTTCTAACCTTATCATTCACAACCAACTTTAATTGCTTTTTTTAGCAACCACAACATGACAACAAAACAATCCATGAGTCCCAACAAGTCACGTCCCAAATCCACTCCGAATCACTTTTTTAAGCACTATCACTTTATCAATACTTGATCATTCATGGACACTAAGTCACTTTAATAAACAGTCTATTTATATATATACATACATATGGATATATACAGGTTTAGCTTTTCCTATTTCTCACTTTTTATACTGTTTACATTAATGTTTACATTATTGTTTTCATTTATTTATAATCTATTTTTAGCTTGTTAAACGTAATTTTGAGTGTTCGGATGGAGCGGTAATAAAGCATTTCACTGCCGGTTGTACTGTGTATAACTATGTATGTTGCAAATTAACTTTGATTTGAATCTTGTTTTTTTTTTCTTCTGAACAGTTAAACTACACATCACTCACTTGTTATTGATGTGCAAATTTGAACATTAAACCCCTCATCAAGTCTTGCATGGCTTTTTGTGATAAAAATGAATTTGGGAGACCAGACAGACTCATATGTGATGATAGATTGTGCAGTTTGTGACCCTGTAGTATGGAAAAGTTGTATTTGTTCGTTTCTTTACGCAAAAATGTATATATTGTCAAATTTATTATTTATTTTATATTTCATATATATCGTCACCTCAGGTGGAGTAGCAGAATTTTCCACCTCACACTAGCACTGAGAGTCTGAACTCCCCTGTTTGATTCTTAAATGTGAGAGTGATTACTGTAGAAACAGCAAATGTTGTCTAATGTTCCACGAGATATGTGAAGAAATATATATATATACATCGTAGATATCCATATATGTGGTACGTTTTAAAAAAACTCACCTTGCTGATTCAACTCTTTTTTCACAGCCTCCATTCCACCGCTGCGCTCAATGACATCATAAATCATCTGAGACGTCTCAGAATCATTCATATCCGCCTCGCTGATTCCAGCACGTGACAGTAGCATCATCAGATCCGGATCTATGGTGCCGGTGTCCATACCAACATGACTAACATGACTGAAAAATAAAAGAACTTCATAAGTGCAACGTTTATTTAGACTGCTGACTGGCGGGTCTTAAAAAGATGCTTAGGGGGGAAGAACACTTACGTAAATCCACTTGGAGCTCCAATTAAGGGCTTGGTAATTTTCGAGCCCTTTTTCTTTTTTTTTTCCTTCGACTTTTTGTCTTTCTTTGATTTTGATGAAGCTGCTTGATTCTGGATGTTTTCCAATGGAAGTGGACTGTTCCCAAAATCTAGTTTGTAAAGATACAAAGAAAATGTAATTAGATTCAAACATGCTGTATGCATGAACTTGTCAGCTCGATGGGGGTTCCCCGTTTGTTTTAATTTAAAAATTAAGACCTTGGCTCATTGACTTAATTGTGTCTACATCATCATGTCCTAGTATTATTGGCTTGGTCCTAGTATTACTGGCAAATCATAACAAATTGCTTATGTTTGCCCCCAAATTACCCATAACCATTGTCATCGTTTGTGTGTAAATGACCAATAGTAAGAAAAAAGGCTCTTAAATGTGAGTTTGAGTCGATGGTTTGTAATATGATTTGGTATAGACAAACAAACAATCAAAACTTTTTTGCTTTAGTCTCTGCACTTTGCACCAAAATGATTACTTCAGTCCTAACAGGCTATTGCACTTCTTTGGCTCTTCCCATCCAAATTAAAATCACACCCATTCAAACAGCTTGTTACATATAAGAACCCAGTGCTGGCTGAGGCCTGAGAACATCATGCTCCTCTCAGACCCGAGCACAGCTCCTGGTTTTGCTGTGTGCCACTATACCCACTATACATTTTATACAGAATGCAAAAATCTAAGTTACCATTTAGAGGCGTTGATGGAAATTCAGTATTATCTAATGAAAAGAAGACAAGAAAAACACAATGATATTGATAAAGGCAGATTATTCTTCCATATTAGTCATTAGTGAAATAATTGAGTCTGACCTTGGCCTTTTTGGTAGCGCTTCTCTAAAAACATGTAATAAGAAATAGAATTAGTTTGTTTGATAATCATATTCTGCAGATGTCCTTATAATTACTGCAAATGTTTGTTTTAAAGTAATGCCAAATAAGTGCCAACATTTTAAACTGACCAAATTGTTTACATCTTTGACTGATCTTCTCACTCACTGCGCTAAAAAGGTTTTCGGCATCTTGCTCATTTGCAAAATTGAGGCCGACGAGGCAGTCCTGAGAAAACACAAACAAGTTACAGTTTCCAAACACGTAAGAATTTTTAATGATCCTTGACAAAGAAAATGCAGAATTATTTATATATATGATGGCTGTATATAATATGTAAATTCAAGCCATGTAAACAGTAGGATTCAAATTAATGAAACTAACATCTTGACCTGCTATACACATAGACTTGCGTCACCAAACATAACCAGTGCAAAATGATTAACAGAGTTAAGCTGTACTTTTAACTGCGGCTGGTGTTCCAGCTTTGTAAGGTGCTTGTCTGAGTAACTGGTGGATTCGTACCAATCCCGTCCCATTTATTGGTCCACGTAACATAACGATTTTTACAAATCATTTCCAATTACCAATCTGGTCATGTCTAGCATACTTCCTCTGTGAAATTTGAGACAATGCATCAATGTTTTTTAGGCTGCAAAATGACAAACGGAATACTTACATCTGCGTTAAATGTGTGAAAGAAGGACTTGTTTTTGCAGTAGGTGAACTGGTTATAAAGCTCCTGCTCCCACACCAGTTTACTTGCCTGATCCAAAGACACAGATTCTGGAATTAACTTCACTTAAATGTATTTTTTTGTACATTAACATAATTCTTTTTATTTACTGAATTCTCATAGCAGTTTCGACAAAACAGCCTTAATTTTAATGAAAGAGCATTCATTTTTTATTTTAGTTCAGTAATTTAGACATACTTTGTTCTACACTTCAAACTTAGGAACTATTCCTCCACATTTAACCCATTCCGTGCTGTAAAACACGCATTTAAACATACTAGTGAGCACACACTAGGAGGCAGTAGTGAGCACATGTGCCTGGTATGGTGGACAGCCCTAGATACAGCACCTTGGGAGCAGATGCTTTGCTCAAGGGCACTTGAACTGTCGTGAACTGTCAACTTTCAAAATCGATCGCAAGCCCAGTTCTCGAACCACCAGGCCACGGCTGCCCTGATGTATTATGTAAAAAGCACATGTGTAGACATTATATTCAACTTTTTTTAAAAAATGTGTTACATTTATTAATGGAACATATACAGACGATTACGTAGTGGATTATTATTTCTGATTAGATTCTAAAATACAAATGATTGATCGAAATCGACCCTGGGTCACTCTGTGGATCGTTACCGATCCCAGAGTATCTCGGCAAGTTCATTTTACAGGGTAGG
>JAOTRQ010082053.1:0-10000 GCA_028565875.1 Hoplisoma paleatum
GTGTGTGTGTGTGTGTGTGTGTGTGTGTGTGTGTGTGTGTGTGTGTGTGTGTGTGTGTGTGTGTGTGTGTGTCACACGAGGAACAGAGAAATACTTTCATTCTTTATGAGACCTTTTAATGCTCAATTGTGGTTGATATAATATTCAGTCCATGTGGACACCTTCAGATTCATCAGGCAGTTTATCTGTAATATAATAAAGGATAAAAGTCTTAACAACATCTGATTCTAATACAGAAACTGTTTTTTAATTCCGTGACAGGAGTTTGATAATTACGCAGAATGGGATTTGAAAGACATCGATTTTGTTGATGACGACTCGGACATCCTTCATGGTAATAAAACCTTTTATTTTGAATCTTAAATCTATTAAACTTAACATTAAACTGTCAGGCACAGACACTAAAACATCGATTTGATATTTTGATTCATGAGTGAAATCATCTCGTCGTTAAACATGTGTGGTGGGCAGAATTATATCTATATAATGTTTTACATTTATTATCTATATAATGTTTTACATTTATTATCTATATGATGTTTTACATTTATTATCTATATAATGTTTTATCTTGTTTCAGCGCTCAAAATTGCAGTTGTGGATATTTATCATTCTCGATTAAGAGAGAGGCAGCGAAGAAAAAAGTAAGTCTGAACGATCGTACCATCGATTTGTTGATAGTTTAATAATAGTTTGTACTAGACCATCAGGAGCAGCTTTTGTTTTGTCACCATGTAAAAATATTTAATTATTTTTTTTTTAATGAATGTTTTTCAGAATCATTCGGGATCACGGACTCATAAACCTGCGCAAATTTCAGAGTAAGAGCTTCCTGTAACTCTGTGTAACTTTAATAGTCTGGCACCCACACTGGCACCCACACTGGCACCCACACTGGCACCCGCACTGGTACCCACACTGGCACCCGCACTGGTACCCACACTGGCACCCGCACTGGTACCCACATCGGCACCCACACTGGCACCCACACTGGTACTCACATCTGCACCCACACTGGTACTCACATCTGCACCCACACTGGTACCCACACTGGCACCCGCACTGGTACCCACATCTGCACCCACACTGGCACCCACACCGGTATTTACACTGGCACCCACACTGGCACCTACTCTGGTACCCACACCGGTCCCCACACTGTAAAGAGAAATGATGTGCAGTGTAAATAGAATAAACGAGCATTATTGTAGGTGTGACTGGCGTCTCTTCACCGTAGGAGAATCGGTGAAACGAAGCTCCTGCTACTGTCACGCTGATTACCGCTCACATGCCGACGTCTTGTTCTGGTCGAGTTGCTCTTCTCCTGGGTTCTGTTCTGCTCTTGTTGCGCTCCCTAAAGCTTTTAAGCATAAGTGCAGCTTTCTTTCTGTTTATCAGCACCGCGATCGCATCTTATAACCTGCTTTCAAGAACAGACAAAAGACAGTCAATAGTTGCCATGGAGCCGCAGTCCTGTCGCCATGGAGACTCTGAATTTGTGTGTGTGAACACTGACCAGGGCTTCGTGGCTCGTTGCTGTACAGGGTTTGCACATGAAAATAAGATGCAGTGGTGCCGACGTGGCTCGTAATAACATGTAAAGAACACGTGATCTGACACGGGGGGGGGTTCAGCTGATGGGTTTGTGCTAAAGTTGATTAATATGTAGAACTAATCCAAATCTTATTCATCTTGAACACGGACTCAGGTTTCAGGGTCAATGTGGGGTTGTTTCTGCACCAAATTATTCCATTGTTTGTTTGTTTGTTTATTTGTCTATTCGGTTCTGTTGAAAGTTCTGGAAAGGCGTTACCCCAAGGAGGTGCAGGACCTGTACGATGCCATGAGGCGCTTTGCCAGGGTGGTTGGACCTCTGGAACATGATAAGTTCGTTGAAAGTCATGCTCGTAAGTACCATGTTTCTTTTTGTCCAGGTAACGACAGTTGAGAGAACATGTGACGTAACATTCTGGCTCCTACTGTTTCTAATCATGTTCATACAGCCTTTATAACTCGATGTGTGGTAGAACTGTCGCACATCAGCAACAAAGGTCCAGGATTCGATCCTCATAACAGGTCACTGGAATAATTTAACAATTATAAAGTTGTATTTATAGATTGTGAGTCTAAATCTCGAGACCCCGTGATAACAGTGCACATTCGTTTAGTGATCTGAACTCACTGCGCTGTACCCGTGAGTCCCTCTACCCTCCAACAGATCAGAAATCTGATCTCTAAAACGCGCTGGGGTGAAGAGTTCATGTCACTCGGCAGGGGATCGGAATAATATCCTGGATTGTTGATTGTGGTTCCTCTTCTCTTTGTGCTACAGTGGAGTTCGAGTTGAGAAAGGAGATCCGCAGACTTCAGGAGTACAGAAGAGAAGGAATCCAGACTTTCTGTGGTAAGATCGGCTTACCAGAGTTCAACACACTCGACTGGGGTCGCCCGGACACATTGGTTCGGGTATCATGGGTACCGAAACGGCACGGATAAGGACAAACGTAATTCAGTGGACTCGGTAATCTGAAGGACGCCGGTTCGAACCTCACCTCTTCGCTGCTGTTGGACCCTTGAGCGACGATTGTAACCAGTCACGTAAACGTGGCTCAGACGTTCGCTGGGGGAAGTTGGATTACCGTTTATATAACCATGGCAACACACCCAACGTAGCTTAGTGGTTAAAGTCGTGGCCTAATAATCAGCCAGTCACCCTGAACAAGACCTTTAACCCTCGATATGCAATTAAGTCACTTAAATAAAGCCAATCAGTCTGTTAATGAAAAAGCCACCATGTCTAATAAAACTAAAAACTAAATCCAAGCATCCCAGTGTGTGTGTGTGTGAACACATGTACGTGTATAATCTATACATGTATAATATAATCTGTCATGCAGGTGCTAAGGTTTACGAGCAGGTGAAGCGAACCCGAGAGGATGAAAGAAATAAGAGGAACATGATGTGTGAGGTTCTTCAGTACGTCCCGGACGACCGAGCCTGTCAGCAGTGGCTCCACAAACTAGCTGCCATGTGAGATCAAACATTTCTCTATATACACTGTACATGTGTAGTGTGTGTGTGTGTGTGTGTGTGTGTAATGAGCCTTGTAAATGACACTAATAACCTCCGTGTCGTTCTCTTACAGCGATGCGGGGATTTCTGTCGTCACGACGATCACAACCTCATGTAAGCTGCTACACATCGTCTCCGTCTACATTATGATGTCAACGTTAATAAGCGATCGTATTGACATGCTGCGTCGTCGTGGTCGTTCTTTTCTTCTCAATTTATTAGCAGGCAGGCGAAGTGCACCACCGCTGAACTTGACTGGGTTGCCAGGCACCGAAAAACTCAACGAACGAGAAAAAGAGGTAACGTTTATCAAATAAATTCTCATTAGCAATGACCGACTGGCACCACGGGCTCAGGGATGAACAAGCAATACGGTGACTTTGACTCTTTGTCTCTGTATCGTGTCCTTCAGCTCTGCCAGGTGGTGCGTCTTGTGCCCGGTGCATACCTCGAATACAAGCAGGCCCTGCTGAACGAGTGCCAGCGTCAAGGAGGCCTCCGACTGGCACAGGCACGCTCGCTTATTAAAATCGACGTGAACAAAACCCGCAAAATCTACGACTTTCTCATCAAGGAGGGTTACATTAACAAAGTCTAAATCAGGACGGACGGACGTCTCTGCCTCCCGATGGACGGACACAAGTCTCATGTTTGTTATCCTCTGTACATTCTGTCTCTAGGTTTATCATGATTAATGATGAACACTTTTTATATGGTGTTTATATGATACAGTATTGTTCAGTATTGTTTCAGCTACAGTAAACATGTCGTCTGAAGCCTCGAGCATTTTCATGTTTCTTTGCATTCCACAGCAAATCATATAAAGTCATAAACCAGGACCGTTCTCTCGTCTCTCAATAGCACAAACACGACTGGACTAGAAACTATATTCATAATAATATTAAGATTTACAGTCTGCACAAATACATATGAAATGGAATTCTGTGGTCGGTTTGTGGAGTCGTCACAAGGTTCTGAGGGTGACAGAAATGTTTTTTACCGGATGTTTCCGTAAAGCGTCGCCACAGCAACTCAGACTTTTCTGATGTCATTAAGCGTCATTAATAACTCGAGAACAACACCAACAACACACCCGCGCGTTGTAATTTCAGATGTCGATCTCGTATCTAAACAGTAAAAAGCGCCGTTCGACGTTTGTGTTTCTCTGGTGATCTCGATTCCTTTTCTTATTCCAGCTCTCACACTACGATGATGAAATGTTTCGCCGTGGCATTCGACATTCCAGTCCGTCTTCGTTTAATTACACAAACATTTCTCATCAGTTTGTCAGAAGTTTCGTGTTATTTAGAACTCAGTGATTTCTCCCTTTCAGAACGTACGGTAACAGGACGGTCGTTAAGGTCGAGCGTCGTGCTGAGACGATATTAACGCATCACTGGTCCGATACTGGTGCGAGATTTAATCCCTGGATCCGGCGAGACTCCTCGATTTTATTTTTCCTCATTCGTCATGTCGTCTGTATTTTGTATTCTCTCATCGCTCAGGATCTTATAGACTAGAATATAATCTGGTTTATTATCCAGTATGTAAATAAACATGAGGAATTTAGAAGAATCTGAGTAAACAAAAAAATTCTATTTATTATAAAGACGGGAAAGTCTTAATGAGGATGTGTGTAATATTGTATGTACAATATTTAGTGTTGTGTATCTGTCCATGTACGCAGTGGAACATACTGGTGTCTATTTGTATATATATACAGAACATAAATATATATTTAAATGATTATTAATATAAAGCATTAGCATCTTGTCTGCCAGAGTTTGATTAGAAAGCGTTTTCCTGAAACGTTGAATTAAACGCTTGTATAAATTGTTTTGAACTTTTTATACTGCAGTAAAAGTTTAAACCCGATATATTGTAGAAAAAACCTCGTCGCTTTAGTCCAAAACGTCTCCGAATGGGTTCCTAACGTGGAAACCAAAACCTTCCCGTTGGCCCCCCGAGTCCTGGAGCTTGTTTATCCGTCCACACTTTGTTCTTCTCCCACTAAAGGTCCAAGTTAGTAGTGAGAACAGAAACATCTTTTGTACTGGTGAAATTCTTCTGATGAATAGACAATAAGAACGAGGACAGATCTGGACGTCTGGCTGCCCGTGTTTTAAGTTTCTTCTGTTTTACAGGTCGTTGTTGATTTTGTAATCTTATATGATGATAAGAATAATATGAAGGAAGATTTACTTCTTTCATTTTTAATTCTTTTTAAAAGAACTTCATGTGTGTTTTGCTCGTCTTTACAACCGAGGCCAGTGTGGGTACCTGGGTGCCAGTGTGGGTACCAGTGTAGGTGCCAGTGTGGATACCAGTGTAGGTGCCAGTGTGGGTACCAGCGTTGGTACCAGTGTGGATACCAGTGTAGGTGCCAGTGTGGGTACCAGCGTTGGTACCAGTGTAGGTACCAGTGTGGGTACCAGACTATTAAAGAGACGGATAGAAGTCTGAAACACTTGCTCGATTGTCCGTGACACGTGTGGTGACCCGTCGTGACCCGTCGTGAACGTTAATTAGTGTTAACGTGTAAAAACATTTTTATATTCAAATTTATATGTAATTTGGGGGGTAAAAATGCCAGGATGGCGTAATTACAACAAATTGATGACGTTATTGTTTTTATGACTTCAGGATGTCTTAATTACGACTTAAAGAACTGGCTCTCGTTATTACGTCATAAGAATCTCGTTATTACGTCATAATTAAGCAACGTGTGAAAACCGAGGACAATGTCGAGGACGTGTCCGATCTTTTAACCCTTTTGTGCCCAATTGACTGAATTTATCACATTTTAATTCGTACTTGGCTCAAAAAAAGCAGTTTATATTCATACGTTTATAAAGGCGTTATAAAGGCGGTCCGTCCTGACGTGGAACTTTGATCAACACAGCGGCATCTTTATACTCACACAACTGCAGAGAATTAATAAAAACATAAAGATTTTCTCTGTGTTAAAGATTTAATTAATGACTGATTAATCGCGATTATATTTATTATATCAGACCTGTTAGCATCATTAGCATCACAAAGCTTTTCATTGTGAAATAAACACGCACATAACGACTCCGTGTTTTAATATTTCACCGTGTAAACATAATAGACTCTAAATTAAATCAATACACGACGTGTTATTGTTTTTAAAAGCTTATTTTATTGATTTATTTATTGCTTCGAGAGAGCGAGTCGGTTCGTCTACACGAGTCGATTCTTCGAGCCGATTCATTTGGTGAACGACACCGCCAGAAGCGAGGGTGGAATGACACGTTGTTGTCACTCGGCGGCGTCGTTGCGGCTCTATCAGCGGCTGAACCTCGTCGGATGGAGTTTCTAAGACGGATCGGTGTTTGTCCTGAGACTCAGACCGATTCGGGCGTTGTTGGTTTCCTCGGCGCTGTTGTGTTCAGGTAAGTTTCGGTCCTTTTACTCTGGGAAAGATCTGGAATCTAGTGATGGTTGTGTGGTTGTGTGTCATTTGTCTACACACGACACAACGTGCCTGCTTTTCTGTTGCCATGGCAAACACACTCGCACGTCGTTAGAAACTTATTGGAAGCGAATCGTCCACATGCAATGCAAATGTAATAAAATGTAATAAATGTCCATGCATGGTTCAATGCAAACGAAGGTGTCACTGTGTTCTGGGACACCTTGGATATACCCAGTTCCCCTTCAGCCTGTTGCAAGGGTGCAGTGGTCGTTCTTCAGTGATCATCTGTGATCCTCAGTGACCGTGGGAAACCTCCTCGTGCTTACAGACTCATTCCACTGGAGCGGAATTCGGCCGTCTAACCAAGTCGAGTCCGTTCCAACGACCGACAGACCAAAAAAAACCCAGTCCAGTCCAGCAAGCCGAGGGTGGTGAAGGGAAAAAATCTCTCAAAATACCTTAAACGGCCCGGTTCTTCTCTAGTGGACATGAGGATAGTAAACAAAAATGTAAACAACATTAACCAAAGCGGATTAAAATCCGAATTCGAGCCGGCGGAAATCGTTTGGCCTTTTAATAATCACGTTTTTAATGATTATTTTTTCATAATCACTTTAGGTCGTTCAGAACACAAGTCACATCGAACACAATTTTGGACAATGAATTTTGTCTCACCTGCATGTTTCTGGACTGTGGGAGCGGGAAAAACACACACGGACACGAGAAGAACATGCAAACTCTCCGGAGGTTCTGGATCCCGGGACTTCTTGCTGTGAGGAGTAATTTTATTACCCAGAGTTTAAATAATAAACATTTATTGATGGTTCATGATGAACATTTTTGCTCACAGGGAGACGGAACTGAAACACTTGTTGAATCAGATCACTTGATAGCCAGATTAGATTGGAGTTCCTATTCTCGGTATTTGGTGCGGAGGAAAAGCTGCCATGTTGCAGCTCTGGTTTCTGCCCCCGGGCGTCTCTTGTTGCCACGAGTGCCGTCGTGGTGGAATCCGATGCCTTCAGATTACAGGCTGCACACACAGCGGACTTACGTCTAGTGGAGGGTGTGATTCGAATCGGAGCTGTGCTGTCAGACAGCTGGACCAACGCGGCTTGATTGACGGATCGGACGTGTGTCCTCGGACCTTCATACCCAGATGATTCAGCCACCTCACGCTGGCATCCATGTACACTAAAGCGGTACACCAAATGACACCAAACCACGTAAAGCTGACAAAACTGAAGACCAATGATGGATCATTTATCTCGGTCATAGTCGCCCTCGGTCTGGTGGTCCAGAACTCTGTAAAGCTGCTTTGTGTGTGTGTGTGTGTGTGAGGCTTTACACACGTCTGCATGTGCAGTTTGTGCCCGGTGCACCCGAGACACCACGTGGCATCGGATTATTAAAATGTGTTACAGTTGCACCAGATTGTGTGTGATTCAGTATTTGTGAGGTGTTTCAGAGAGCCACATGTCGCCCCCTGGCGCAGCCATCATGTAGCCGGAGTCTGCCAGCAGGGGCACCGCAGGGGCACGGCTGCCGTCTGCTACTCCACATCACATTTAATGCGTCTGACATGTCAAACAGGGTTCGAAAGGCTGCATGTCTATTAACTACAGTTCTGTAAAAAAAAAATCTAATCCTCTAGGTGGCGTCTCGTTTTGTTTTGTTCATGTTACAAGCAAATCAGCAGACGAATTCATGACATTTTCTATTCGGAGTTGAATTAAAAACCCTTTTTGTTTGGTTTCAGATCCAGTTTGATGGTCTGAACCAGCAATGAGTTCCCGCAGTCAAGGTTTCTTCCACAACCACCATCACCACCATCATCATCACCGCAGCTCCACACTGCCGGCTCCGGCCGTGTCCAGGATGGTGTCCGAACCGGGCAGCCTGCTCGGTGGCATGGCCCAGATCACACCCGCGCTTTTCCTCAGCCGCGGCGCCGTGGCATCCAACCGTAGCCTGCTGCTAGCGAAGGGAATCACGTGCGTCGTCAACGCCGCCGTCGAGCTACCGAACTTCAACTGGCCGCACGTGGAATACGTCAAGGTCCCTGTGGCCGACGCACCGCACTCGCCCATCGCGCTTTACTTCGATAGCGTGGCCGATAAGATCCACAGCGTGGGGCGTAAGCGCGGCGCCGTGCTGGTGCACTGCGCCGCCGGGATTAGCCGCTCGGCTTCCCTGTGTCTGGCGTACCTCATGAAATATCACGGCCTGTCGCTGGCCGAGGCGCACGCCTGGGTCAAGGCCAGACGGCCCGTCATCCGCCCCAACGGAGGCTTCTGGCGGCAGCTGATCGATTACGAGCGCAAACTCTTCGGGAAGACGTCGGTGAAGATGGTGCAGACGCCGTACGGGGTCGTTCCAGATCTCTACGAGCGAGACCGACGGAACCTGCCGCCTTACTGGGGCCTGTAGGGTTTCGGAACCGTGTTTGAGGTTTACAGGGTAAAGAATGTCAATCGGAAGGAGGTTGAACGCGGTCAGCGAACCTTCAAGTCTGATGTCCAGCCACGCCTCGCCGGATTCAAGGGGGTTCGAAGAAAAGAAGTGACGGAAGTGACGGACTTGAAGGTCGTTTAAAGGAAGGAAAGGTTTATTAAATGTTGTAGTGATGTGCCTCTCTTACCCCCCCCCCCTCCCCCCACAGTCTTTTTCAGAAACTGAAACGTTTTAATATTTTTTCTTCTCTGTGAGTTTAAACTTCAGACAGATTACAAAAATGACCTGTAACGTAAATGTTCAAATAATAAAGATTAAAAAGAATAAATAAATAAATCACGTTCGGATTTAATATCTGTGTGTGCAGAGCAATTCTTCCATCCTAAACGGTGCCCAGGACGAAATCTAGAGTTTAAACCTGTGTCTAAAAATCGAATGGAAGTGAGATGAGATTTACCGGCGTAATAAAACGTGGAGCTTAAAGCCCCTCGAGCCGTGTTTACGTGTCAGGTTCACTGCCAACAGTCCAAAGACATGCAATCAGGTCAATTGGAGATACTGACATTGTCCTGTGTGTGTATGTGTGTGTGTTAGTCTCTGTACCTTGCAACAGACGAGAGACCTGTTCGGGTGTTGAGTGTATTCGTCCGATGTGTGTGGCACGATGGACAGACGGACACACTTTCGTGGACTGATGATTGTCGTTAAGGATTAAGGATGATGGGACTTGTGATCGGAAGGTCGCCGGGTCGATTGCAAGAGTGCGTTCACTGCTCGCTGCTGCCCCCTAGTGTGTGTGTGTGTTTGGGTGCACAGTGTGACTCGGGCTCGGGTTCGATTCGGTATAACAGGTCACTGTGAACCGAGTCGGTACCTAAACAACAGAAATCTGATATCCCCTGAAAGGAAACTACTACAGTATCCATGGTTACGGTCACCATGGCAGCGCTGCTGTTTGCCAGAGACGAGCGGTTATAATCCTGTTATAATGCACATGAAGTAATAAAACCCCTCGACATTATTATGGTTCTAATA
>JAOTRQ010082062.1:0-11421 GCA_028565875.1 Hoplisoma paleatum
ACGCACGCACGCACGCACGCACGCACGCACGCACGCACGCACGCACACACACACACACACACACACACACACACACAAACACACCAGTCTCTCTCCCTCCTACATCCTCTCTCTCACACACATTTGCTGTCTCACTCTGCTGCATTTTCCCACACATTCTTTCTCTAAAGTCAATTCAGTGTGCTTAATCGACATGACAAATTTTAACATTATAATTGTCAAAGCAGTAACATGTGACACTCCTGTCTGTATCTGTCTACTGTGAGGAGCTGATGGACTAGCTTCTAATTTAATGGGCAGAGCGTTCTGGAGCTGCTTCCAACATAGTCAAATTTGTGTGTGTTTAAAGAAAAGGACCACAGAGTCTCTCCTCTCTTGGGAACCCTGAAATTCTTAACCTGTCTCTCATCCTGGCCAGGCTGTGGTCACTCATTCTGTATTTAGTGGTAATCTATCTCCACTTCATATCTTGTGCAGTAAGGAAATGTGCTGACACCACCATGTTTCAGTGTGGGAATGGTGTTCTTTAGGTTATAAACCTCTCACTTTTTTCTCCGGACATAATGTCTCAATGACATTGAGCTCTAGTTTTGTCTCATCTGATTAATGGACGTACTTAAGGACACACTTAAGGACATACTTCTAGTATGCAAAACCTTTCTCCAGGTTGTCCTTAGCATATTTCATATTAGCAATTCCTGAATTGGCATTTCCTGAAGTCATTCACAAGTGTCTTTATAGTTGTTCTGTGGACTTTTTCGACACAGCTTTAAATAGTTTATTTTCCAGGGTTCTTTAAAATCTTGTGTGATTCTCATCTCTGCCTGAGAAAGATAGTGAGATAGTGAGATAATTAAAATGGAAAATATCTTGTTTAAAACACCAGCTAAAAGAAGAGCAAGGCAAACCGAAGGAAAAACTAGACAGCGATCCTGATAACATTAGTAAAGATGAGCAATTAGTTGATTTAAGCACAACGAATGTAATTTAATTGAATCTAACAAATTGAATATAAGGGATGGAAAACTATGAGGGTGAAGGCATCAATCTGTTTCCGAAATCAACTACAATTTGAGAGGTGTAAGAGATTATTTTCCTTATCTGTCACAGATAAAACAAAATGGCCTGTGAGTAAACGTAAAAAAAAAGTTTTAAGCTAAACAAAAGACGATTAAGGAAAAATAATAAAGAAGGAACTCATTTTAAATTGCTTTGGTGCATGTCTCCCATCACTATTATCATTTGCAGAAAAGTAAGTGCATGATAACCTGCAAAAGCGTGTCACTTGCTCAAAATAGATAATCCATTCTTCAAGAGGAAGTATTCATATTAATGAAAGTGTCTTTGAAATCAACATAAAAAATCCTGGCACCATTGTTTATGTCCAAGACAGTCAAATAGCTTCATTTTAAGTGTTTTACAGTGCAAAAAAAACTCAGATTATGGGGACACCCAATTTTTGGACAACCAAAAAATGGTTAAGTGGTCACTGTCCACTATTAGCACACCTATTTGACATCTACTATTAAGTAACACATGATTGTATGTAGTGAGGTAAATTTGTACAAGATACTCGATATGTATTTTTTCTCCATATGCTTGAAATGGTCGAAGCGCATGGGGGCACGAGGACACACACACAGGACACACTATGGGAGGTAAAAGATTAGTTTATTCACTTAAGTCCCCAATTACATCTTACCATTACTGTACGGATAACTCAGGGCAGATACATCTGACCAGAGGCCATGCACACATACACAGAAAGCCACTGTTACATGCTGTTTAAAAAATACAACTTACAACAAAGATAACAAACACAGTTTGGGTAGAGTTGTGCACAACTGTAAACCATATTGCAGTACATAGTAAAACTGAATCGGAACATACAAAGTGCTGTAAATAATTCTTGCACATACGTTCAGGACGTTCCTGTCTGTCTGGCTATATATTTGTGTTGACATCACAGCGAGTATCATCCCTGGCAATGCAGCAAGGAAATTATCTCCTCAAATGTCGAATCCACCCTCTGCAGGTCTCTGCTGTGATGTTACCACATGCTGCATCCATGGCCACTAACAGGACCATTCGGGAAATCACTAATAAAAACAGATTGTTTATAAATACAGATAATATTGCAACTTTTTCTTCAAATCTTTATATTTGTTTTTATATGTTATACATTTCAGTATCTCTTGGGATACAAGCTTGAGAAATAAAATGAAGAGTAACACACCAGTAAACATTCAATTTGTAAAGTGATCTTTATACATGCTCTTCAAAATCGATCTAATCTGTTTAGAACAGGGGTCACCACTTTTTGAAACTGAGAGCTACTTTTTGGGTACCAACTAATGCGTTTGATAAACATTTGTGAAATCACAACCTTTAACCTTTAATTACATGTTACTATTAATAATTAATGATATTTATCTATGTGAAGATGCTGATCATGTAAATGATTTATCACAATAATGTTCAACAATAATTTAACAAGGTAGGAAACAAATAAATATCAATATGCAAAATATGCAGCTATTTTTAGAACAGGCCCGCGGGCGACTCACGAAGTCCTTTTGTTCTTTTTGTGCCTGCGGGCACCACGTTGGTGACCCCTGATTTAGACTATAAGATGGCATGATTGATTTTTATTCTAGTAAAATGGCTGAGGTGAAAAGATATTCCAAATCTAATATAAATCTAAATCTATTATTCTAAATCACTTTGCAGAACTATATTTATTTGTGATTACTGTAGATCTTATGGGGTGTGTCTCTACCAGCTTTGCACATCAAGAGACTGGCTTGCCCATTCTTCTTTTAAAACTCACTCAAACGATTCCAAATGGATGGAGACAATTTGTGAACATTCAATGTCACACATTCTTAATAGGTTTAAGATCTGAACTAAAACTTGTTGTTCTGGCCGTATGTTCAAGCTCCATGTCTGGCTAGAAGGTAAACATCTACATCAGTCCCACATGGTTGAAACGTGTTAAGGATGATACCTGACGTTAGTATTTTTCAAATACACATAGTTTTCAAATTAGGTCTGAAAATGTTACAACTTTGGTCTTATACGACCTGAGCCCCTTCTTCCAGGTTTGTTTGTCGGCAAATAGGACGTATTTTGCCTTTTGCTCTCAAAAAAGACGTTCTTCTTCTCATCTTTTAAATAGGCCAGATGTGTACAATCTGAAGAGTAAACGTGGGTCTTTTGGCTGATTCTTTAAATTGTTCTCTCCATGTCATGTCAGTTGAGGATTGCACGACCATGTCTTAGTAGGATTGCAGTTGTACCATATTACTTCCATTTTCAGTACTATAAGAGATTAGAGTAGAAAGGAGTAGAGAAGGCAAAAGTACAAACAAACATAATCTAGTGGAAGTAATGGGAAAGGTAAGGCAAACAGACAGACTCTAAAACTTAAGCAAACAATTTAACCCAAACAGACAGAGTTCAAGTGGAACCCATATGAGCTCTGCGCTACTACTTCAGTGTTCAGAGACAACAGTCTACAGTAAAAAAGATGAACTTGGAACTTAAAAAATATATAATAAAATAGTTTAATAGTTTATATAATAAAATGGTTTCTGTTCGTCCAGTATTTTGTAAAGTTGCTTTGAGACAATGTCTATTGGAAAAAGCGCTATAGAAATCAAGTTTACTTGACTTGACTGGACAACATTTTCTTTTTCATGTCACGCTGCCATATGAAAAGAACCACCAAACTGTAGAAGTTTTTAAAATCTGGGCCTTTTTTAATAAATAAAAGGAAAGACCATCAATGTCTTTACGCTGGCTCCACCAGAGCAGATCTTCAATCTTTTTGACTTAAAAACTGTAAACCTTTTTAGGATTTAGCATGTCTTGTTGCTGGTCCAGAATTTGGAGATGTGAAAAAAGACAGCAGAGGCATTCGGACAGCAGAGGACAGTGTAGCGTCGATGGAAAATTTGTCCTGACTTTGTGATCTCACCTGTCAAGGTCACAGGTCACAGGTCGGCTTCTACATCCTGAAGATACAACATGTCATATTTTTATCACCATCAGTGGAAACCATTTTCACCAGACTTGAGAGAATAAAGTGGACACGCTATGACCTAACATCCTCGGAAGAAATGGAGAATGAAGTTCACTTTACAAGCCACATCCTGCTACACAAGATACCTTTATGTACGTTTAAGTAAATAGGGATGTAGAAGTAAATGCTATTAAATATTTTTGAAACCCAGTAATTCATAAAAAAAGTTATATAATTAGAAACTTGTGCAATGTAAAGGGACTTAGTTGAGCAAGACTCAATAAAATTAAAGGGACTTACTTGAGTAAGAATCAATTTTTTGTTTATATCACTACAATAGTTATTCAAATGCTTTAATGACAATTTCCAGCAATACTTTTGAAGGGTTTAGAATGTGCAAAAAGATGAAACGAGTGTTAACTATAGAATTTTATTTTATGTCAAGCATTATTCAAAAACAAGTCTCAGAGTGGGTTTAATATTTATGACCTGGTCATGCATAAAAAGCTCAAAGCTGTATAAAAATGCACAAAGCAGTGTCTCAGTCATTCGCTACAAGTCTAGGAAATATCAGAACACTCACACAGTAACTCATGACACAACATCAATGCATGGGATCATCTGTACGAGGGACCAGGTCCATCGATAAAGATCTGAACGTCGTAATGAGCTCAAGGAGACATAGCCAATGTTTTAGAGACAATTAAAATGGGGGTTAAAGATTAGAAGTCTGTCCCAGAGTTCTATGTTTACATGCTACACAAATATTTTTTGAAACACTGATGTCATAGCTTTACCTCTCTCTGTAACTTGCATGCACCTCATGCTGCGAACAACAACAAACATGGCATCATACAATTTTGCTCTTTCCTCTTCTCACATGAGCAAGAAATGAATACGAAGAGCAGCATCAAACACATGCTTTTGAATCCACCTCAGAGAAGAATGAGAAGGACAGTATGGAGGACGTTTTAGCTAATTCCTGGTACTGTTGTGTTAACCTAGCGTAAGTTGTGTCCAGTGTTCTGCCAACTGTTTTTGGTGCATTTCTGTGGCAGTATCACAGCGACACCAATGGGCCCGATTTACATAGTGTAGCATTATACACAACATCACTGTGTGCACCATGTGAGAAGAATTATGTTATTCAGTGGTTTCTTTCTTTTTATGGTGCCATCTATACAGAAATAGTTTTTAAAACAATAACATTGAGCTTTGTATGCACAGGCCCTCAAAAGTTTTCGAATACATTCTATATTGTAATAAAAGTTGTAATAAATCACATTTTAAATCTCAGATTTAATATCTCTGACAAGCCAGGTTTCCATCCAAGCGTTTTACAAGTAAAATTTAAAAAATATGCTAAAAAGAGAGCTAAATGGAGAGATTGAATTTGTTTTTGTTTTGTTTGTTTGTTTTTGTTTTTGTTTTTTTTTTGTTTTTTTTGGGGGGGGGCACCTTGATGACCGACAGAACTCCTTCGTTAGTTATAGGGTCGGTATGGATATCGTAGTTCCCTTCCTCGTTCCCCGCCAGGATTGTATAGATGGCTTTCCATCCCGGGGTGTTGGGCGTGTCCAGGTCCTTTACTCCCATCCTCAAGATCTCTTTTTTAATCTCCATTTCCATCACCTGAGTGTCATACTGAAACACACACACACACACACACACACACACACACACACGCATACACAATCAAACAGATCACAGAATCTGTTGACACACAACAGTCACAACACATGGAGACCCACCAGGTTTGAGGTACGACCCCTTAAACCCACCAATCAGCCTTCATATGTGACATCACTAAATTAATAAAGTATTTAAGTTCTGTGTGTGCCAGGCAACACATTCTACATCCAGGAATTCTGTCAAAAAATAAAAATAAATGTGAAATAAATTAATTCATTCATTCAATCAAAATGTTTTGCAGTACTGTTTTTTACAAAGTGTCCCAATTGTTTTTTGAAAAGGGTCTTTTTACAAAGCTCATCACTACAGAACACTTCAGAATCTCTGCTACTGGTCTACGTAGCACCCTCTGGTGGACACAATCTGTTCACAAAATCCGGTGGGAAAAAATGGGACTTTGGTTAGAGGAGGATGGAGATGTGGCTCTCCAAGAGAAATTGGGGGAGACTCAAATAAACAGTGATTATTATTATTATATTGAATAAGACAGTACACACTCACCTTGGTGGCGGTGAAGATGGGCGGGTGACTGTTGGAGTCGTTGATATTAATAATAACAGTGGCGGTGGATGACAGTGACGGACTGCCATGATCTCTGGCTTCAACCAGCAGCTTATATGAATCAGCTTTCTAAATCACAGACAGCGCATCCACATACTTTAGGTAACTTAGCATAATCGTGGATTAAGGTTCTTCTAACATCACTTAAAACTTGAAGCTAACGTACGACAGGCACATAATCATCCACTGGAGGAGCTGGTGCTACAGTTCCATCCAGTTCAGGAGTCTAAATAAATTTTAAATAATTTTGTCCTATAGAGGGCGCATAACGACTCTCTGTTCCAGCCCTGCAGGTTCCTGATTCGGAGGCTGATCACCTGCTTGCTGTGTTTGGAAATGTGCTATATCAATTTTAGCCAAATATATAAATAAACCCAGATCCAGGTTCACATGCTTAAGGTGGTCCGGAGTCAATGCTGTTTTATTCATGTCCTACAGAGGACGCAGAGTTCTGAGAATAAACCTGGACAGCCTGTGACTTACCTCACGATCGAAGCAGCCACTGAAGGTGATTTGTGAGATGACACTGGAGTTGGTGGCTATGGCTATGGTCTTCAGGGTAAAGACAGGCGTGGCCGGCTGCTGAGACAGGAGCCTCATGGTGATGAGAGAGTTGTTGTTGCCTGGCTCATCTCTGTCGCTCGCCTTCAGAGATGATACGATGCTCCCTGGTCAAAGAAGAAGAAGAGGAACCAATCAAAAAAGCATCAGTTAACAGGAAAACATCCACCGCTGGACCTCGCTGGACCTCGTTGAACCTCGCTGGACCTCGTTGAACCTCGCTGGACCTCGCTGGACCTCGTTGAACCTCGCTGGACCTCGTTGAACCTTGCTGGACCTCGTTGAACCTCGCTGGACCGCCTTCCATTTGCTTAAAGGCAAGTCACCCTTTATTTCGTCCAGGGCTTTACCCAATGCAATGTACCGTAGAGGGACAGTACACATATTGTGCAACTAAGACTTAAGGACCTCTCCCAAGGGCCCAACAATGAACCTAGCAGTGGTGGGACTTGAATAAGCAGCATTCTGATTGCTAATCTAGTCTAACATACTGGCTCTGTAATGCTGATCTGTACAGAGTGTAAGAGATCTGAGTGTTGTGAGCGGGGTGGCCTTGCTCACCTTCTAGATCGTTCTCAGGAATCCTTTCCACCACTTTCGAGTTGCTGAAAACAGGTGGATTGTCGTTGATGTCAATGATTGCTACGTTGAAGGCCAGCGTTCGGTCCAGTATTTCACGAGTATCTTGGTCCTCCACGTCAAAGTTCACCTAAAGTAAAGAAGAACCAGGAAGACGAGATGAAACATCTCAGTGTCCTTGACCTTTTTAGCCAGTTTGTTCTGACAGGAAGTGAGCGGGACGTACCTTGAAGATGGGATATCTCTCACGATCGATGACTTTGTGAGCGGAGACGATCCCATTCGTCTCATCGATGGTGAAAACATTTTTGGGCTCTACGTCCACCCCATCACCACTGATACGGAACCTCAACCTGTGGTTCGCCGACTTATCATTAAAGAGCTGCAAACACCAGAGGAGAGAACATCTGTCTAAGATCTGTAAAGATTCCAGCAACACTTCAGGGAAGGACCGTCACTGTGTTCAGTCTGAGAGAACAGCAACCTTACTGAACACCGGAGCATAAAGAGGAACTGTTATGTTGTTCTAAACATTGTGTGGAAAACTGACATGTTCTGAGGTGTTCTTAACACTGTGTGGAGCACCAAGATGTTCTCAACATGGTGTGGATAACTGAGATGTTCTTAACACTGTGTGGGACCCCGAGACATTCTGAGATGTTCTTAACACTGTGTGGGACCCTGAGACATTCTGAGATGTTGTAAGCCGTCACTTGTCTCACAACAGAAGAGAACAGAGAAGATGTTTGTGGGATCAGGTACCGTTGTGACGTAATAAGGGAAGGGCCCCGTTATTTCCTCCTCCAGATCAATGGTAGATAACACCCACCGCCTCTTGGTTCGAACCAGCACATCATCCTTTATTCACACACACACACACACACACACACACACACACACACGCACGCACGAACACACACACACACACAGAGTCAGATTGAGAACGTTTTGTCATATAAACTGAACCCTGAAGATGTTTAGACGTACTCCCTTCCCTCGGATTCTCTTCACACTGCTGAGAGACGCCACCATCCAAACGTTCTGTAAACATAAACAATAAATGGAGAACTTTAACAGATAAGAAACAAATCTTCACAAGAAATAAAAAAGAACAAAGATTATTGTAGTGAAAGTTTGAAACACTTTAATATCTGTGGTTTATAATCTCTCTATAACCCCCCATTAGAACCCGGGTTCTCTGGGTCTGGATCCTCAGTCAGTGTAAATAAACAGAACCCGTTCAGAACCTCAATGAGGAACCAGAACCGTTCTGTGTACATGGGAAACGTTTCACACAGGTTCAGATGTTCACACGCCAATTTCAATCATTTTTCTTCTGTTGTTTATTGTTCTTTCGTTCCACCATGAAATAAGATTTAATTTCCTCGTGGTTTCACTCTTTTATTTATTTATTAGCTTTTCAACACCATTATAACGTATCATCGTGTTATTTATGGCGTGATTGGTGTTATGATTAACACGCTGGCTAATGTAACCCCCCCCTCCCCCAAGGTACACACTTCAAACAGGAGCACACGCCCACTTCTCATGAGTGAAGCATGATGGGAAATGTGTGTGTACAATGAGAGTTATTAATATAGTTCAAATACTAATAAAAAAGATATTTTTCTTATTAACTGTCTAAATAATAATAATAATTTTAGACATTGTAAAATATTGTGTACGCACACACACACACACACTCACACACTCACACACATGTATATACATATATAATTTAGTAAAATATTAAACATTTTTTTTATTGTTTTGTTTTCTTTTGTGCGTTCGTTAAACCTTCAGTTGTTATTTTTATTTGTAATAATTATTGAATATAAATGCTGTAAATATGTTTCATTACAGAACTGAGACTCAAACTCTCACCAGAGTTACATAACCATACACAATATAATCATCCAACTACACAACACAATCAACAACTTAACACAACACAAGAAAGCGTAATACAACTCAACACAACTCAACAACACAGCAACTAAATACAACAACAAAACAGAAAACACAACTTGACAAAGCTAACAACAGATAAACACAAATTAATACAGCAGAACTCAAAACAAGAAGCAATTTAACAAAAAAAACTTAACACAAGAACAAAAGCGCAACACAACACAGCTCAACAACAAATCAACAGAAGAAGATAAGAAGTGGAGTCAGAAGTTGTGAGGTGAGAAGTTCTTACCATCAGCAGCAGCAGGAACCTGAACGTCTTCATCATGGAACCGTTTCAAACTTCTGTAGGAACCTCAAACATCTCAACAGTGTTTTCATCAGACAGAGAGAGAGAGAGAGAGAGAGAGAGAGAGAGAAACCTCCTAGGAGTGAAAAGATGTGGGTGTGTCTCACACACACACACACACACACATACGCGCTCACACACATGTACACACATGTACACACACACTTTTTTCACTTGTAAAATATTTTTTTAAAAGCCTTCTGGTTTGGTCAGATGTGTAATTATTCGGGGACACACACACACACACACACACACACACACACACACACACACACACACACACACACCGGGGGTGGTATGGCTGTTTGGTTGCCCTAGGCACAAATACTTTGTGGTGACCCCCATTAAAACAGATTGAAGATAAAATAAAACCTTTATTAGGAAACTGACATGATTTTAACATCAAAGGGAGCAAAACAAAGAAAAAACACACATTATAAACACAATAAATCTTCTAAACATCATCAAAATTAAACATTTAAAACATCTCAAAAACTATTTTAAAAATAATGGAATCATTAGATTTTTGATTTCACACAGAGATGAAAAATATTACACACATATTACAACACAACTCAACAACACAACACAACAACATCTCAACACAACCAAACAAATCAACACAACTACATAAAACATTGTATTACAAAAGTTAAGAGTGTTAAGAGTTAAGAGTGTGTGTGTGTGTGTGTGTGTGTGTGTGTGTGTGTGTGTGTGTGTGTGTGTGTGTGTGTGTGTGTGTGTGTGTGATGTCACTCGTGCATGTTTGTCATGTTTCGAACGCGTTCCAAGATTATAAAAAACATCTCAGTAAGGTTTAAAACATTATTAATGTTCCAGCTGCAGTTACACCAAACCACCACCCGAGAGGTGAGAAAACACATCGATTACTGACATTTACATCCAGATGTTTCACAGAACTTACAGTTCTTACAATGAGGGTTAGGGGCCTCGCTCAAGGGCCCAACAGCAGGTTTATTAATCCTGTTCATTCTTTATTTTTACCATCTCAACACCTGCTGCTTATTACAGAAACTCACATTTACTGTGATGACCTGAAGAGGGCGCTGCACAGGAGACACACTCACCATCTTCTGACAGATGTGCTGAGACTCCTCTCACTCTGAAGGTTCTGGGTTCAATCCCCAGGTGGGGCGAGTCCTTTTTACTTAGAGTTTGCATGTTCTCCTCGTGTTTGTGCTTGTGTTTCCTCCTACAGTCTTGCCAGGGTGAACTGTAGTGTCTGTCTGATGCCCAGATAAATAGGGAGGTCGTGTAAGTGCATCAGTCTTTCATTGCTTAACCAGATTAATACCAGGATGTGATTTAGAATAAAAGTCTTTCAGATCTGGACTCGTTCTGACAGGTCATGTGGTGCCCTGGAACCCTGAACGGTCCCCTGGGGCCCGGGTGCAGTCACTCTATTAATGAGGACAGTGGTGACTGAACAATATCAGGGATTCTGAGCAAGGTTTAGGGGCCTCACTCCAGGGGCCCAGCAAAGGTTCAAACTGTCACCTTTCAGATTGCAGGTGGTTAATTTAAATCTCCTCTCACGACTCCAGATTCAGTTCTGCCAGAGGGGGTTCAGTTCAAATCTCAGCTCACCTCCTCCTCCTCTCACCTCCTCCTCTCACCTCCTCCTCTCACCTCCTCCTCATCCTCCTCTCACCTCCTCCTCATCCCCCTCTCACCTCCTCCTCTCACCTCCTCCTCTCACCTCCTCCTCATCCCCCTCTCACCT
>JAOTRQ010082093.1:0-11419 GCA_028565875.1 Hoplisoma paleatum
CAGTAGATTATACAGTGGGTCATACGGTGGGTCATACAGTGGGTCATACAGTGGGTCATACGGTGGGTCATACAGTGGGTCATACGGTGGGTCATACAGTGGGTCACATACAGTGGGTCACATACAGTAGATTATACAGTGGGTCATACGGTGGGTCATACAGTGGGTCATACAGTGGGTCATACGGTGGGTCATACAGTGTATTGTACAGTGGGTCGTACAATCTTACTCTGAGCATCCAAAAAGCGGGGGCAACTGTATCCTGGTTTGTTAGAGATCTGTGCTTGTGATCGGATGGTTGCCACGATGCTCGGGGAGCAGGTAGGGAGTCGTTACCTGTTGGTGGAATGGTACCTTCCGATCACAAGCCCCAGTTCTCTAACGGCTGCCCCAGTTATCCAGAGTAAAGAAAGACTTTATTGGTCCTATTTGTCACCAACATTTAAAACCGTTGCACCAAATTGTATCTTGACAGATGGCTGGAAAAAACGTGTTTCTCAAAAATCTGTATCTCTACACGTGTCTTATTTTTACAGAAAAATATTTCGACATGAAGAAAATCCAGTGCAAAGAAGGTCTGGATATCTACAAGAAGTTCCTCACCAGAATGACGCGGATATCTGAGTTCCTCAAAGTAGCCGAGGTGACTTTCTCCAGCCTCGTTTATATTTTCCGAACCTCCAAAACGGCGTCACAGAGCATCACAGTTCGTGCTATTGCCGGGAAACTATAATATAATAATATAATCTTGCGGTATGACATAAATGCCCTTTTTCGTTATATAAACATACATACAATCATATATTGGTGTGCGGGGCCAACAGGTATCAGGCAGAACCGGCGCACTTACGACATTTTAGCCGCACACCAGCGTGTCAAGTATAAACCAGGCTTTAGGATTGAATTGGATCGGTGTTGTAACACTTTTATTTCTCTCTCTGACAGCAGGTGGGGATCGACCGGGGCGACATTCCTGACCTCTCCCAGGTAAAAATGCACGACTTTGTTTATTTCGATGTATTAATAGGGACACTGACGGTTTGTGTTTTGGACTTGTCGTCCCGCACTGGTTTTCCTGACTGGTACTTGGGCTCTTGTACTTTAGTGGTTTAGTGGTTTGCACTTCCTCCTCTAAATAATTGTGTTTATTTGAACGAGTTGTGTAACTCTGGTTAATGACAGCGATGTATGTTTTGCTCTTTTTTTCTTTGCATGAGGCTTCTAAAGGCATGAGACTGAGAAATTCCTCACTTCACTTTCTCGACTTTTTACAGCAAATAAAGGTGTTTTGTCACTATAAAGATGTCATTAGGCCGATTGGAAAACGAATCCCTGAAGCAAATATTGTCATTATTTTCAGATTATTTATATTCAAACGCTCTATTCTGAGCTTAAACAGCTCCTAAAATATAAGCATGGAACTGTTCATGATCCGGTACGTAAACAACAAATATCAAACATGTTTATCAGCCAGTTTTAGATTTTTTTTTCACTACACACAGAAGAATTAATCCTAAACAATCCTAATCCTATTATTATCCTAATAATAATGTAAGAATTACTGTACAAGCTTTGTAGAAATGTGTCTGAAGTTCTTATGACGGATTTCTGATCAACACCACCTTTATATTCTGTATCTATCCTCTATCTTTCCACTTCCTGTCCACCTTCAGTTTACAGTATGTGTAAGTACTCCTTTACTTACTACTTCCTGCACTTCGGCACAGTTCTCCTCCCGTTTCATGTTTCTCGATATTTCCCGCCATTCCCTTGTCGTGTAATCTGCCGGATTCATCGCCGCGTCGCTTTACTGAATTATTCGCTCGCTTCGTTTCAGGCACCCAGCAGCCTTTTGGATGCTCTCGAGCAGCACCTGGCGTCTCTGGAGGGGAAGAAAGTCAAGGATTCGACAGCAGCCAGCCGGTAAGATCGGCGCCCGTGCCATCCGAATCGCAGTAAGAATCAGTTACATCGTGACCTGATCACTTGATCTGTTTCGTGTGTCGCAGGGCGAGCACGCTGTCCAACGCCGTATCGTCTCTGGCCAACACAGGAATGTCCTTCACCAAAGTGGACGAGCGGGAAAAGCAGGCCGCCTTAGAGGAGGAACAGGCACGGCTGAAGGCCCTTAAGGTAACGTAACAAGAATATTCAAGAATCCAGAATGCTCTCGTGTGGCTTCAAAACAAGCGTTAACTACAAAGTAGATCGTTTTGATGGCTATAGTGCGCCCCCTTGTGGCTGTGCACTCTGTTCATCTGTAAACGCATTCCTGGATTATCTAAACTAAGTCACCCGGGTCTAGGAGCAGAGGTTGAAGGAACTTTCGAAGAGGCCTTCGTTTTCTACCACTGACACGTCCCCGGTGTCTACCACGGCGGCCTGCATCAGTACGGCACCCGCCATCGACCTGTTCTCCACGCACAGCTGCTCAAACGGGTAACTAAATGAATGGTTTTTATTATTAAGCAAGATACGTTTATTAACCTTATTATTATTATTTATTAACCACCATTGTAGAAACGAAATCTGTATAAATAAATCTGTAAATCTTTCAGCGCTCTGAAGATGGAAAGCGACCTGTTCGATCTGAGCAGCACCTTCAAGCCGCCCGGGCAGACCAGACTCTCAGGATCCACCCCATGGGGAGGTAGATCGCAACCCTTATCCTTCATCGACCTCTGTGTGTGTGTGTGTGTGTGTGTGTCCTCATCTTCATCTGTTTTTTTCCCTCCACCTGCTCAGATCCTTTCTCTTCTTCTGAGGCTGTCGACGACTCGGTCTCGAACCTAAACCCTTTCCTAAGCAAACACGTCGAGTCCGCTCATCTACCGGCTGTATCGTCAGACGCTGGTACTTTTCCCTCCAGGACGTCCGGTCACGAGCTCTTCAGTGGTAAACGCACTTCCTGTTACTGTTACTCTAGCTCCCCCAGTGGGTCATAGCATTACCGCAAGGTTTCCTAGGCAAACAACTAGGCTGATGTTTTTTAATATATTTCTGCGCCGAGGTCATATGCACTTGATGGTAATTCACCGCTGTGACACTAGAGGGCGTTTTTGTTTGTTTGTGTTTACTCGATGAGCGAGAAACTTTATAGTCGTAAGTTTCAGCCGACAGATATTAAACAACAACGAAACATCGGAAACTTCGAGGCACCAGCATACACTGGAAGAGACGACTTGAACTAAAAACGTGCACATGCTATTGTTTTCATGGCTATAGTGCGCCCGCCCCCTTGTGGTCTTTATAGGTTAGTATAGCCCTTTATAGTTGTTCGCTGACTCCTATAGTTTGTTCGAAAGGGGTTTTCAGTCTGATGGTCCCAAACTCTGTAAAGCTCCTTTGTGACGAAGTTTATTGTAAAAACTGCAAAACAATTAAATTGACGTTTGCATTTTGTTTTTAACCACACAAACTCCTACATCATGGCTAATATGAGCTCCTAATGCTCACTGTGATGTCATAGTTTTTCTAAATGTATTTATTTATTTACCGAGCACCCATGAGATGACTTATTGCTAAGCATCTGATCATGAGACAAAAATATAGTGATAAGTGTACTTCTCTTTTCCTTTTCCACTGTAGATCGATACAATCCATTTATTGACCCAAGCTCGTCCGTATCGTCCAAATACAAACGAACCGTGCGGATACAAACCTTTATCTCAGGTACTATGATGCCAAACCATCCCCGACTATGTTCCTCAGGAAACATAGCTCACCGGAATCAGTGCCGAAGGGATGATGACGCACATGAAAAGCATCCGGTCATCTTCGCTTGATCTCATTCGCTACTCGTGTGCTGACGCAACCATACACACACGTCCATATTCCGAACCACGCACATGAACAACCACTCCATCCTTCTTTAAGTGCTTCATCGTGGTTATAAACGTTTGTAATGGCCGATGTGTTCGGGTCTCGTTTTCTCCGTCTGGTTTTTAGACTCTTTTGGTCACGCGTCGATGATCCAGCATCATCCATCTCCCTTCCAGCCGGAGTCCTCAGCTGTTCCTGGTCTATTCCGAGGTGGGCAGCATGTTACTTTGTTACTATGTTGTTTGTATCTGTCGTACCCAAGTTTCCCGGCTGTGTTTTTACGGAGCAGTTTGCAGGTCTTTCTCCAGACCCCTATAGTGCATCTGTATCTGTAACTGTGCATCTACAGTACAGGACAACTTCACATTTCCAGTCAACCTGGTGCATGTTTTTGGGCTGTTCCGGACAGGGCGAGAACATGCAAACTCCACGCAGAAAGCTCCGGGACCAGACTCAGGAATGCACCACATGTTACATGGTTGTCGTTTTCTGTTTGTAAAAGGTTACGGGCCACCACAGGTTCCGCCACAGAGCACCGCGGAGCTGAACGTCGACTTCGAGTCTGTTTTCGGAAACAAGTCGGCATCTTCAGGCGACCCTGATACCAATGGTATAGCAGATCAAAAAAAAAAAAAAAAAAATATATATATATATATATATATATGTATATATATATACAACCTCAAATAAATGTGTAAAGTTTATGGTGTGATGTATCGTACATTCCTCTCGTCGTTCTTCCAGGTGGGATATTAAAGCCCTTGGTGGCTGGTTCCAATCAACCATCCATGCTGCACCAAGATAAACTCATGTCCAACGATCTGGACTCCTCCCTCGCTAATCTGGTTGGAAGTGAGGATTATTTTATTATTCATTAATGTGTCTATAAATGTGTTAAAACATCTAGTCGATGAAAGCAAATGAAACATATGTACGGTGAAACTTTGACTTATGGGTTACACACTTAATGCTACGACTTATTGCTAAATTGAATCAGACAGTAAAGGATTGTTTTAATTCGTGCATTTACGTAAGTGCATTTTAATTTCGTGTGGCGCACTGAGCACTTGCTTCCTTCATGCGAAAGTGTTGTCTCAACGGAACGCTACACTACAGTCAGTGCACTGAACGATCGGTGTGCCACCTAGTGGTGGCTGGTGTCTGGCCCATTCGTGCATTGGTGTCTCACTGTATGCAGCCAGGAAGGGATGGAGGTCTCGATTGCTCTCTCTTGTCTCAGAAAGCTTGTAAGTCTAGTTTCCACTGTGATGTAATCGCTGATGTAAACATCACATCTGCCCTTCTGTGGTCACTTTTAGATTTGGGAATCGGCAACGGCACTACCAAAAAGTAAGTAAATATTTTGAAATTTGGAATCAAAGCGCTTTTGGGGGTGCACTAACAGATGGTTGTGTACAGTGATATCCATTGGAGCCAGCCGGGAGAAAAGAAACTGACCGGTGGTATGAACTGGCAACCCAAAGCGGCTCCTTCCACTACCTGGAATCCGGTGTCGATGGTAAGTTTAGTGATGTCACAAGTCATGTTCATATAAAAATGTTTGTTTAACAGGTTCTTTATTGGTCTGTTTGTGTCCGACAGCAACCGTCGGTTATGGCCTTCCCTGCAACAACACCGACAGGCATGATGGGATATGGCATGGTGAGTGGCTTTCCTAAATCTATTTGATATAGTAGCCATGTTCTCCCCGTGTCTGCCTTGGTTTACTCCGGGAGTCCAAAGACATTCTGCCAGGTTATTGGGAGATACTAAAATTCAGCGTCATCTCTCTGTAGACTCCACAGTTGCCCTCGATGGCCATGATGACCCAGCCCACAGTGATGTACACTCAACCCGTCATGAGACCGTCCAACCCATTCGGCGCCGTGTCCAGTGCGCAGGTATTGAACACGCAACAATCCGAACCGCAGACCGCCTTACTTCTGTTCTTACCCTCCATCACCTATCCCACTTCTTCCTTTGTTTCTGTCTCTGTTGTCACTCTGTCTACACTAGCCTTCCGCCGCCTCTAGTCCCTCCAGTCAGAGTCCTCTCCGGGCCCCGGGACAAGACCCCTTTGCACAGCTCTCTCTCAAGGATTTCCTGTAGATCTTCTTCTGTCTAGGTATTAAATCTCCTCTTGTGCTGTCATTCTGCACTGTAACTCATGTTAGGGTTCGTCTCTCTTCCCTTCTCTCCCGATCTAGTCACCGTAGCCTCCTCAACGGGAGCAGGGCTGTGACACAATATCAGGACGGCGGTCATAATGTTACGCCTGATCGCTGTCTCTCGATTGTATGGATTCGGTCTGCGAGAAAACTAAAAAAAAGATCTTGACGAAAAATATGTTTTTGCTTTCAGATGCAGTTTATGTAACCAGACGAATTCACTCCCTGAAGTCGATGCACCACGCAGCACATCGCTGTCGTTCCGCTGCCATGCTCATCAGAGGAACCAACCACGATTAAAACACCAATCCTGCAAGGAATCTGGGGTGTAATAAGACAGAGAACTTATTACAATCATTTTTTGTAACCGGAGAAGTGAACCGACGCTGCTGTTCTGCCCAGATTAGGGAATCCTCGTGTATTTTATATAGTCTGTAAAGAAAAGCCGACGCAGTCTGTGAGAAGGACATCTTCCCTTTTTGCCGTTTAAGTTAAGCGCTTTTGTTATTAAAGAGGAGAAAATGTGATTCAGTTAATAACTCCTGTTCTCGATGTAAAAAAGAAAAGATAATAGGATATTTAACCTCTTCCTTTAGTTCGTCTTTTTAATTGTGCTCACGGATAGACCTCACTTCAGTGTTGTTTGTGTTTATTTATAAGTTTGCCTCAGAAGAAGAAGTGAACACATATGTACATGTCTGCACTGGGGAAAAAAAGATAAATATTTTAGCATAACACGTGGCGGGTTGGATTATAAGGCGAGCAGTTAAAGATCTTTTAAATAGCTTTGTGAAGAATACACAGTAAGCTGAATGATATAGCACTAAATATTCTCTACGTTTTATGTCTAGATATACTATTTGTAGACCAAGCATACACAGTCCAAAAACATCGGGTTGCATAAGATTCGTAGATTTCGAGTTGATCACAGTGCCTAGCGTTATGGAGTGGCCACTACGCGTGAGACACTTGGGAAGGAATGTGTTTCTGCATTATGCATGGCATGCCATCGTTTCTCATACACTGGTCCACATGGCTGCCACCGCGCTGAATCTCTTGAATGTGAACATTTGCCAAGATTCGATCAGATTCCGATCAAGCGAGACACCTCACGCGGGGACGTCGGCTGGGGCGGACCCGTTTGACGCACTTGGTATTGGTCGTGGATTAGGGTCGTATTTATCACTGTATATTTATCATGTAAAATTCAAAGTCTTGATGAAGAGAAACACGAAGCACTGTTGATCAGGGCTTTTTGTATATACTGAATTCGGGGCAGTGAGTTATGGACTGATGTATAAAAGGAGTTCAGTTGAGTCCGACTTATCTGAAGTTCTACTGAATATTCTTGTCATCACGGATTTGTTTTTTTCTTTTTTTGTTACTTATTTAAAAAATGTAAGAAGAAAAGTAGTGGCTGTTTTTTTTGTTTTTCAAATAAAGTGCAGCTTCCACAAAGTGTACTTCGTAACTTATCGTTGTTTCATCTTATACATGGCCAAAATAAAAAGTTTTAAATTGGTCAGGTGTCGTGTAAAATCGAGTTCACCATGGATGCATTTGAGCGACATTACATAAACACCACTGGAACCAAAAAAAACTCTTAACCTCTAACTATAAGCAGACTTTTGAACTCCAGTGCAATCCGGACCAAACTTTTGTGCAAAATGTTAATCCCGTAGTGCCTAGACCGCTTTTAGAAAAGCTATAAAAAGAGAAATTCAAATCTTTATCAAGTGCCACTTCAACAGTCATTATGTTCATGTATGTTTATGCCAGTCTTGTGATTTTGGCACTAATTTACTGTAGGAATTTTGAGTAATGGGATTACAAACTTTAAATTATTTAATGACACCCATTTACTCAAAGATACTTACTTTAGTACTAGATTTTACTGTGATTTTGGGACACATACTGTGGAATTATATATATATATATATATATATAGATAGATAGATAGATAGATAGATAGAAAGAGATCGATATAGATACATAAATACATAGATAGATATATAAATTGGAAGTTCTACACGGTATATTACGGTAATAAGGTAACGCATCCTCGTGCTTAGTTTGTCGAAGATTAATTAAAATAAATAAATAAAGCAAATCAAACTGTGAACAAATGACACCTTTACATCAAGTCCACTTATTTGTGTACTAGTTTTGTGATTGTGGGACAATTTTACTGTTTATTTTGTCACAAACAAAGTTTGCAATGCCATTACTCTAGAACCCAACCGTAAAATTGTCCCACAATCATAAGACTAGTACTAAAGTATGTAAACTTTATGACTGTCGCGATGACGCTTAATAACAATTGATTTTTATTTGTTTTAATTCATTTTTAAATGGTTTTCAGGACGCGACTAAATGCGAGGTTGCGTTACCGTGTTACCGTAATATATCGTATAGATGTTACACAATCGCCATGACTGAGTGTTTCCACAGAATATCGGTTATATAGTAGGAATTTTAATTTAGCGTGAAGTACAAGGTTAATGCTTCTGTGTAAACACACACACACACATGTTTCTGTACACACACACACACACACACACACACACACACACCTTCTCGGTAAACACACAGCAGGATGTTGTTCATGTCGACGGTGTCATGTCTGATATTTCAAGAACCGCGGTGTTATTCGATGTTCATTCGTCTGGATTCGGACTTTAATAAACATTAAATCTAATTTAATTTACTTTGATGATTTCATCTATTAACTTAGATTTATGGTCGTTTGTTGCAGCAGCAGTTTTCTGTTCAGGTAAGAACTTCAGGTCTTGGACGATACGATGGGATTGTTTATATCGACGATACGCGATATTATTATCGATTTTCTTTTGAAACTCGAGATTTAACTTTAAAATTGTGTTGTTTTGAAGCTGTTTTGTAAACTGACACAAATAAAAAACATTTATTAATCCTATTATAATGTTTTATGTATTTGTTGTAAGTCGCTTTGGATAAAAGCGTCGGCTAAATGCTATGTAATGTAATGTAATGTTTTAGCATATGCGAATGAGAAAAACCCACTTATTAAGTATATGCTGAATTTTGCAATGCTCTAAACATCTAATATGGATGATATTAAGTTTTATCTATAAGGTTGATCTATGTTAGCAGGGGGAAAGGTAGATTAAATGTATAATCACTGCTTAAACTATATTATTTTTTACATATTTTTAGTGTGTAATCGTAAATTCGATAGTTTTAAACTTAATGCCGTTCCGTCAGTGACATCTTAAAGTGAACATATTATGCGAAATTTACTCCTTACATCCTCAAAGCACCAGCCCAAGAACAACACACCTCCTTACACCTTCTCCCAGTCCTTATTTTTGTTTTTCAGGAGGTTTTATTTTTTCGTTTACTAAACCGCAGGTTGCTTTGAGAATCACGGACGTCTGAGCCCAACCGACGTCGTTTCATAGCTCGATCATTAGTGAAAGCAACTAAATAATTTGGGATCTGATTGATCCTGGCGTTACAGCAACACAACAACGTCGAGGAGTCAGTAGTGAGGTTTTACTGATAAATCTAATAGTTTTGGTGTTTTGCAGGGAAGGAGCTGCTGCTGAAGTTTTATAGTAGATGTGATGACGATTGTTGGATTCATCTGAAGTGAATCAAAAACTCGACAAACTCTGTTAATGTTTTTTCTTCTGAGGAATTTGAGGAACGTCGCTTTAACACATCCAGTTTGGTAGTGAAAAGGAACTTCGTAGATCATCATCATCATCATCATCATCATCATGATCGACTTAAGCTACCTCACCGAGGAAGAGCACGGGGTGATTATGGAGGTGTTAAAAAGAGATATCGAGCTGAAGAAGGCAGAAGTGGAGCGGGTCAAGTAAGTTTAATATCGGCATGGTCTAATATCAACGGACACCCTCTTGAATGAATAAGTCCAGCTGTTTCAGCCACATCAGTATCAGTTAGATGGCACCGTTTGTTCAGGGCTTCATGCGAGTTTATGCAAAGTCCATGCAAGTTAACTCGCTCTGTAGTACTAAACATGACATTAGTAGTAGTAGTAGTAGTAATAAACAGTGCAGTAGTATTAGTGTCATTACATTACACTCGGTCTCAGCTTCGCATGGAAAACATTCACATGCATGCCAGTAGGTGCCTGACATAAATTCTTTATCACGTTCTTATGAACGGTCGACTGTAATGAGCAGGAAGGACCTAAACATGAAAGAAAGAATGTCGAAACCGGCCACAACCGGGTGATTCTCATGCCCTGTTCAAGCGTACATAACAGGATTAAGTCTACTCTTGTGAAACAATCGTCCAGCCCTTCATATGATTTGCGTATTTCAGCCTGTAGTTTAGTGGTTTGGGTACGAGACTAGTAATCTGATGGACGCCGGGTCAAACCGTACCACTGTTGGACCCTTGAGTTAGTATATAGTGTAACTGTAACTGTGTCATCGAGACCAGAAGGTCACTGATTCAAGCCAAACAAACAACCACCAAGTTGCAACTGTTGGGCCCCTGAGTGTTCTGTTGTAACTCGGATTTGTGTTCCAAGGTTCCTAGGTTCTAAGGTACCTAGGAATACTGAAGTGGGTGCTCACTACTGCCCCCTAGTGGGTGTAACTGTGTGTATCACTGTGCCGGATTGGGTTCAAATGTGCAGGATTAATTTGGCTGCAAGTCCTCTATATCGGAATTACTGTCAAGCCACCGTTACCATCGTCAATATTTCTTTTTATGATGTCATTCCCACCACATGCTTCCTCTGCCCCCTCAGAAGAACCCTCAGATTTAACAGGATTTTGTACATTAGGCATTTTCATGCGCCTGAGGAGGGCCGACTGAAGTACATCACTGGAGATTGGTTTTATGAAATGAAGTCTCAGAGACACCAGGACAGAATTCATGGGTCTGACCTCATCATGGCCTCCATCAACCAAACCAAACCCATGAGAGCGGGTGAGTGCCATACCGTTATTTACAAACCATTAAAGTACATGTACAGGGTCTTAGTTCGGTCCTCTGTTTCCGATTTCTTCTTTAGAGTTTTCCACTCAGTCACGGAAGGAGCCCGTTACAAGTCTCACCGATGCGCCACCAAAACCGTTACGCACTCTGATCGACAGGTCAGTATTCAACCTTTAAACTGATTCCCATTGAACTGAATAGACGCACAGCTTCTACGGGCAAACGCATCGACGCTACGGGAGTGTCTGCAAAGTTAACAAAATGACTTATCCTGGCCAAACCAATGTAGCCTTTTCTGAACAAACATATTCTATCATATTTGTAGATGATGTTACACAACTGCACACACTACACCATTTAATTTTTTTAGGGCTGTCCACAACCAAGGATTTCGCTGGTCGACCAGTGGTCGTCATTTACTTCAACTAATCGACTAGTAGTCGACTAAAAATACCATTTAGACCGGGATA